>JASAOD010001825.1:0-38283 GCA_030849845.1 Crithidia brevicula | reverse complement strand
CCAAGCACGCCAGCACTGCCCAGGAACACCGTCACGCCCCCTTCACCACAGGCAACGCCTGTCCAGTCGCAGAAGTTGCTGCCGGTCCACGTACCTTGGCCCAGCGAAGACCCCAATGACTGAAGAAAGTTCAACGTGTTCTCTGCCTCACCCGTCGTGAAGCACGCCGTGCCGGCGCACGCACCGAAGCAGCGTGGCACGCACAGCAGGCACAGGACAACAATGAGCACCACCACTCGCATCGGCGGCCGCAGCGCACACAGCGACATGGACGTTGGGCAAGGAAAGGCGGAGGCAGGCGGGCAGGCGTCGCCAGCACACGACGAAGCAAGGCGCAGAGGAAGTCGCACAGCACGGTAGGAGCTGCTACTTAAGAGGGCTGTTCGAGGTGCACGCTGGGTGGGGCAAACGAAGCTCGGGTGTCTGGCTCTCTTGTACACACACAAAGGCCTCAGTCACACGCGGTTGTTAGGGGGGAAGTCTTCCTCATAGCGGCGAAGGCAACACACAAGAAGAGGGAGGGGGGAGGAGGGGAGACGGAAGGTGGTGGCGGTGAAGCACAGCGGGAGAGAGAGCAGGCAGCGTTGCACAACGCAGCAGCGACACGCGACAAACGCGCTATCAGGGAAGTGGTATCCTCGGCACCCAGAGAGGCGCGGGGAGCAAAGAAAGACACTGCATTGCGTGGAGAGGAAGGGGCCTCTTCAGCCAACGCACACTCGCACGCACGTACACGCACAAACGCGCGCCTCAGGCCCACCACACAAAGAATCACGGTTCAGCAGACCCAACGGCTGTTGCTGCTGCTATTGCTTTTATTGTTGTTTTATTGCCGGTCACTGCTCAGAAACAAACAGACAAAAAAAAAAAGAGAGAAAGGATAACGATGGAGGCGGCATGAAAGAAGACGATGGAGAGAGGGGCACCTTCGCACTACGATCTCAGGTGTGGTGTGAGCGGCTTTGCAGGCGCTTCACACTCAGGACCGCGCCACACACACACACACACACACACACACACACACACATGCGGACAAAAACAAAGCGTTCTAAAGAGTGATTGAGTGGAGCTGACATGGTAGCGAAGGACAAGGGGAAGCGTGGAGAGAGGAAGCATGCCTGCGCGCCTCACGTGTAGTAATCTAGTCCATTAAAATAGAGTCCTGCATAAGGGTTGAAGAGAAAGAAGGAACAAGAACATGTGCAAGGTATAGAGGATAGAGAGGCAAGAGTAAGTTTCAAAGTGTGGTCGGTTGTTCATTCAGGAGTCATCGCTGGCATCAACGCTCTGGATAATTATTATTTTCTTCTTTTCCCGACCTTTATGCTACCGCTCCATAGTTGAGGTGAGTGTGTAAAGCACACACTTATGTTCCCCCGCCTCGTTCCTTTCAGAATAGCGAGTTCCCAGATGTGACGTTTCCCGAGACGAAGCCAGAGGTCCATGAGACTTTCCGCATGCCCCGCTCCGGCCACAGCTGCGTGAAGTAAATCGCACCGAGAGTTGCAGCAGCAAACACGGCGTTGGAAATAAACCGCAGAGAGTGACTAAATGACTTATTTCACCATTGAGTGTCGCCTTCATTATTATTATTTAATGCATTTGAGAGTGTGTTCACAATAAAGCGAATTGCCGCTTTGCCAAGACAAGAAGAAGAAAACAGAGTCGATTCTGGACGTGCATCACGGACCCCCACTGTGACTTTCCGAGAACGTTTCTACCTAGAAGGGAAAAAAATATTGAGAATAAAACGAGCGTCTATGAATAAAATAACCTTTTTTTAAGGCTCAAATAACAATCCAAAGAGCATACTAAAATATACATATATATATAGATATCGAAACACAAATGAGCTAAAAAGTTCCGGAGAAAAAAAAAGAAATGTAATGCCATAGAATAATAACACTTACAAGAATAAGAATTAGAGTCTCTGCTAAGCAAATAACGGTGCTACACCACAAGGCTTTAGGCACGGGCAACAGAGAAAACAAAAGCGCCGTTCTTTAACCCGTTAGAGCGCGCTCAGTCTGGCGTGCACACAATGGACAGGGAAGGCACCGAGGAAGTAAGACTTGAAGGCGCATTTGTGTTTTTTTGTTTTTTTTTGCAATCAAGAAGACAGCTCACAAATGAGCCTGGCACGCGTAGAAAACATTGAAATGCAAAAAAAAAGAAAAAAAAAGCCTCCCCCTTTCGTTCCTCGGAAAGCAACCTGCCCGCATCCACCGTTCGCCGCCGCCACGCAAAGCCCATTCGGTATTCGCTGATCTGATCGACGTTTCTTTTCATTCTTTTTTTGTTGTTGTTGTTGTTGCGCGCATCACAGCAAAGCGATAGGCTACCTAGACGGCCTCCTATCACCGCCGCTTAGCTGATAACAAAAAGCGAGAAACATAATGGTAAATTATGAAGAGACAAATTGAAAAAAAAAAAAAAGGGTATGTGTTCCAGTAGAAAGAAATGTGTTTTTTTGTGAATGATGCGACGAGTAGTTCAGACGACAGCGGAGGGAAAAAGCAGAAGCGTCTCTAGTACACACTCTCATATACACAAGCACAGACAGGTAGATGTACCTAAAAGCAAGCAAAAAAATTACTGCTTCTACGTTTCTGAGCAGAAAGAATGGAGCAGGAAATGACCAAGTAAAGAAAAAAAAAGTAAACGGCAGCGCGCTAGTCGCTTTGGAAGCTTACGCTGTGGCGTACACGAGCTCCTTGCAATAAAGAAGAAAGAGAGAAAAATGGGGGTGGTTTTTTTTTTTTAACATTCCAAGAACAAAAAAGAAATAGTAAGCTCAGGTGTCTTCAGTGCATGAGACAGGTTACATAGCGAGATCAAGAGATCAAGACAAAAGGGTGAAAGATCAACGAAGAAGAAGAGGAAGAAGACACTGGCCGATGCTGCTTGACGACTTGTTCAAGCAATGCTCAGCATTCTACCGGGAATAATACGAATGACAAAGAGAGTCCGATCATCAGAGAAAAAGAAAAGGTAGAAAGAAAAAAAAGGAATGTTGAATTAGTTCTGAAATGACAAAAAGCATAGTGGGGAATGGAGAATGAAAATAACAATTAAGAGAGAAAGCAATACGCAGTGGCAACTTAGTTGAGCAAATCCTCGACTAAGAGGATAGAGAAGGCATCAAATCACATCACGGGGGTCTCTCAATGATGCAACCTCCACCCGGAGATAGGCCTTCTCATTCTACACCTCACTAACGCACACGCTCGTCAGAATACTTGGCAAAAAAAAAATAAACACATAAAGTACGCGAGCAAGGAAAGAAAAGAAGAAAATAACTTGTCGATAGTTCTTAAACTTAATATGAAATAATATATATTTTTTTTAAAGAGGAGAAACAAGTAGTTACAAAAACGGAAAACAAAGGGAGACATGAGAAACTACTATTAAGAAATAAATAGGAGGACCGGACTCTAAGTATCGAGCAGGACGTTGAAGTGCAGGCGAAAGAACAAGCTCGCAGGAAAAAAAACATCGGAGCAGCATCGGCAAAAAAGAAAATAGGAAAGACTGCCTTTTTTTTTCTCTCTCTCTCTCTCTCTCTCCTTCACTTCACAGCACTGGGCGAGACACTCCCAAAAGGCAAGAAAGAAGAAAGGCATACATAGAATGAATGAGAGAGAGAGAGAGAGACAGCCTTCGCGGACCTGTACCTTGTACAGTGTTCAAAACCAACACTGAGGCTCCCTGTTCATATGCACAGGAGCCCGTCATAATGACAGACAAAAAAGCCCAGCCACTAAGGAGTAGAAAGACAAGGGCAAACCTCCAAGGGATCCCCAAAGCAGCGTCCGAGTAGTCAGTCTGAATGATGGTCGTAAATAAAAAGACTAACGAATCCAATTCACTGCTCCGACTGTTGCGCAGCTGTTCTCTCCGTCTCCGGATCCACGTTGCTGAAAGGCACCACACAGTCGTCGTCCTCGTCGCTGAACGCCCGAGAAGACGTCGGTGTTGTGAGGGCTTCCGCACACGCCTCCTTGTGTTGCGTACACGTCGAAGGCGCGACGAAGGGGTTTAGCCCATCCGGCAGCGGTACGTGGATCGTTCGGGGTGACTCCACATGCCTCGTTTCCAATTCTGCGGACACATCGTCGACCGTCTCGTAGCCTGTTACACTTGCGGAGGCGTTCGCCTTGTCCTCCTGTGCCGACATCCGTGATGCCCACCACGTCCCCCCACCGAGGCAGCAACACCACATCAGCAGAAGTACGAGTAGCACCACTCCGACGCTCAGCACCACAACAAGCAGAATAGCCCACCAGGGAAAATTGGAGGCTGAATGGCCGTCAGAGGCGCGCGGTGGGGCTGTTGTTGTCGTCGATGTCGGGGTATAAGCTGGGCAGCCAGACGTGTACGATGACTCAGGAGAGCTGCATACCGTTTCCTTCGAAGGGCACTCCTGGGATGCCTGAGAATCGAGACCCACATTGCCGATGGTCCACTCCTTTTCGCAGATCCACCTGTACGGCAAGCAGCACGTCACTTCGGTCTCTGGAAGCGCGACAGAATTCAAACTCGAAAGGGCACTCCACGCGTCCGGGATGGTGCCATACAGCCGCGTCTTCTCTGCGCTGAATTCTGTGAGGGCCGTCATGGTGGACCACTCAGGCGGCAGCGTACCCGTCACCTGCGTGTCCTCCAGGCGCACCGCAATTACCTGTGTCCAGTTACCCCACGACGGGGGAAGGGTGCCGGCGACAGAGGTGCTCAACACCGCAAAGTACTGTAGCTGCGTCATGGCCCCCCACTCCTGAGGCAGCGTGCCGGAGAGCTGCGTTTCGTAGGCAAGGAAGTGTCTTAGACCTCGCATGATACCCCACTCCGGGGGAACTGGGCCGGAGATCTGCGTGTTTTGCGCCGCAAAGTGTATTAAGTTCCCCAGCGCTGCCCATTCTGCTGGGATCGTGCCGCTGATGCCGGTGCTGAAGACCATCAGGTCCGTTAGAGAAGCCATTCCCTTCCACTCCACCGGAAGACTTCCACGGATGCCGCAGCGCGTCACGTCCACCTGCTGAGCCTGGGTCAGCCGTCCCCAGCTGGCAGGGAGCGTGCCGGTGATCAGGGGGTTGTTGGAGACGTCGATGCGGAACACGCGCACCTGCGCACCGTCAACGTCCGCGTCGAGTTCCGCGAGTGTGCCAAGCACGCCAGCACTGCCCAGGAACACCGTCACGCCCCCTTCACCACAGGCAACGCCTGTCCAGTCGCAGAAGTCGCTGCCGGTCCACGCACCTTGGCCCAGCGAAGAGCCCAACGACTGAAGAAAGTTCAACGTGTTCTCTGCCTCGCCCGTCGTGAAGCACGCCGTGCCGGCGCACGCACCGAAGCAGCGTGGCACGCACAGCAGGCACAGGACAACAATGAGCACCACCACTCGCATCGGCGGCCGCAGCGCACAGAGCGACATGGACGTTGGGCAAGGAAAGGCGGAGGCAGGCGAGCAGGCGTCGCCAGCACACGACGAAGCAAGGCGCAGGGGAAGTCGCACAGCACGGTAGGAGCTGCGACGTAAGAGAGCTACTCGTGATGCACGCTGGGTGGGGCAAACGAAGCTCGGGTGTCTGGCTCTCTTGTACACACACAAAGGCCTCAGTCACACGCGGTTGTTGGGGGGGAAGTCTTTCTCATAGCGGCGAAGGCAACACACAAGAAGAGTGAGGGGGGAGGAGGGGAGAGGAGACGGAAGGTGGTGGCGGTGAAGCACAGCGGGAGAGAGAGCAGGCAGCGTTGCACAACGCAGCAGCGACATGCGACAAACGCGCTATCAGGGAAGTGGTATCCTCGGCACCCAGAGAGGCGCGGGGAGCAAAGAAAGACACTGCATTGCGTGGGGAGGAAGGGGCCTCTTCAGCCAACGCACACATGCACGCGCGCCTCAGGCCCACCACACAAAAGATCACGGTTCAGCAAATTTAAAGACCCTTGCTGCTGCTATTACCTTTATTGTTGTTGTTTTCTTGCCGGTCACAGCTCAGAAACAAAAAAAAAAGAAGAGAGAAAGGATAACGATGGAGGCGGCATGAAAGAAGACGATGGAGAGAGGGGCACCTTCGCACTGCGATCTCAGGTGTGGTGTGAGCGGCTTTGCAGGCGCTTCACACTCAGGACCGCGCCACACACACACACACACACACGCAGTGATCACCTTCAATGTACCGTCGACGCTTACCCGACACACGTACACACACGCCATCTGCTGCGCATGTGGGTCTGGGTGCCGGTGAAATACACAAACAAAAGAGAAGAATAGAATGAAGAAAGATGCGAAGGAGAATCAAAAAAAAAGCCAAGACATCATCAAATGACCCCGTGCTCACAAACAGCGCAACTGACAAAACCCCCCAAAAGAAAGGAAGAAGGAGAATAAAACGCGTAGTGTACACTTCAACTTCTATGACTCGTAAAATAAAAGGCTACATCAGTTTGTAGCGTAGAAATGCATGATAAACAACAACAACAAAAAGATACTTTACAAGCAAAAAAAAAAAAATCGATCGTAGACGGAGCATCCAGCGACCTCCTCGAGATCAAACAAAAATAATAACCCTTTCAGGATTGCAGCTATTATGACCCCGCACGCTGCCCATCAGCCTCCACAGTGGAATGCTAGGTAGCATGTGCGCACCCCCCGCTCAACTATCTTTGCGCCACAGATCAGGGTCCAATGGATTTCCCTCCGCCGGCAAAGGAAAATCTGAGAAGTACTCCGTAATGCAGTTGTCCACTGCATCTA
Source organism: Crithidia brevicula (assembly GCA_030849845.1). Classification (NCBI taxonomy): domain Eukaryota; phylum Euglenozoa; class Kinetoplastea; order Trypanosomatida; family Trypanosomatidae; genus Crithidia; species Crithidia brevicula. The sequence continues at coordinate 31,526 of JASAOD010001825.1, read as the reverse complement.
CCCCGAAGGACCGTGCATCCGCCGTGCTTGTCACGCCGCCTTCGCTTCTCCCGACGTTGTCCGTGTTTTGGAATGAGGAGGGCGAAGAGGAGAGGCAGGGCAGGAAGCCACAGTTTCCCCGCACGCACCTGCACAGCAGCAACGTCAGTGGCACGAACACAAGAACAGCACCCACCACCGCAATCACAACGATGGCCCAGACCGGAATGGCGCGGGCAGACTTCTTGGTGGACGTCGGAGGTTCGCTGGTAGTCGTGGTGGACACACACGCAGTGGAGTGCATGCTCCATGTTGCAGCACACACGGTAGAAGCAGGAAGGCACAGCTCCGAAGCGGCGGACGTCATGCCCACGGAGCCCGTCGTGAAGCTTCGATTGCACAGCCACTCGTAGGGCAGGCAGCAGGTCACCGACGTGTTGCCCAGCGACACCGTTGTCAGCTTCTCTAAACTACCCCACGATTGAGGTATCGTGCCCTCTACCTGTGTGAAGGAGAGATCGATTTGCCACAGGATGGCAGCGTTGGACCACTCCGGCGGCAGCGTGCCCGACACCTGCGTATGGGCTAGGGAAACCTGCTGCAACCCGCGCATCGCGCCCCATAGGGAGGGCAAGGGGCCCGATACGTTTGTCTTTTGAGCAAAAAACTGCATAAGCGATTGCATGGAGCCCCACTGCGGCGGTAGAGATCCGCTCACATGTGTGTTAGTCACGTCAAAGGCCACGAGGGAGGACAGGGAGGACCAGCTGCTGGGAATGGTGCCGGTCAGCGAGGTATCATGCGCGGAAAACAGCCGAAGACGTGTCAACGCACCCCAGGAGGCGGGCAGCGTGCCAGCGAGTTCAACGTTGTCACTCACAGATATCGTAGTGATGACAATCAGGGAGCCGTCAACACTGCTCGGAAGTTCAAAAAAAGTACCGCTCACATTCCGCTTATCTAGTACCAGCGACACTCCATTGCTATTTGGGCAGCCTACGCCATCCCACTCGCAGAAGTCGAAGATCCCCCACGATTTGATCACGTCCCCTTGTAAATTGTACCTCATCAAGTGAAGGAACCGGCGCGTGGTTCCTTGCTGAGCGGCTGAGAAGCAATCTAAGCCGGGACAGGCGCCGGCGCGATGTGGTAGGCTTATGAGACTCACGACCACAAGCAGCAGCCACACTGTCAGGTACCGCACATGAGCACTCATAAGCCGCGTTTCAGAAAGAAAGAAAGTACGGCTCATGATTGGCACTTGTTTTTTGTTTGTTTGTATAAATTAAGGATAAGAATAAAACCGATGGGAAGACCCGCATAAAAGTGGCCTTAGAAGATGGTGAGAGAGAAATTAATATATATATTTAGAGTTAAGAGAGAGAAAAAATAATATTCAAAGAAAAAAGACGATAGTTTTATGGTGGTTCAGGTGCAGTATTGCCTAATATTCGGGCAACAAAAAAAAAAGGCCTTTCACGCTTCTGTCCATAACGGATGTCGTTGAGTTTCACAAAAAAACGCCAAAGAGAGATAAATTTAAATAAAAACAAGAGACAGGTGGGACAGAAAGCATATGTGATTGGTTGTAAAGGTGAGAGAAAAAAAAAAACCCGCCAATGCAAGCACAAAATTGAATATCGACAAACTAGTTCAAATGAGTTAAACAAAACAAGACTTGGTTATTATTTTTTGCTTTTTTGTTTGCTTTTAGTTCGGTGCGTGTGCAGTGCCAGAAGAAGGCTCTGCGTTGCCAGCTGCGAAATCCAAAAGGAGGTTTTCCATTTATGCTCTGCCTTCGTTTCAATTTTTAGGCGTCGTGCACCACTCTCGTTCAACCGAGACAGGAAAGGGGGATCCACGTTCGATTTCCCACAGCGCATACACATGAAGAAATGAGGAATGCTGCGTGGGCTGTTTCGTCTTCTTTTTCGCAGGTGTTGTTGACAACGAAGTTACTGATGCGACAGGCGCTTGGCGTAAGCGATCCAAGTGCCACTGAGTAAGCATGTAGAAAAGTAGATCATATCATTCAAACCTGGAAAGAGCTAGAAAGGTCGAACGGCATTTCAATTGGATGCGAATTTACCCCCATCTAGTAGAGCCTGCAAATGAGGAAAATAAAAAAAATTGAGAAAAAGAATCATTGCAATGATGCAACAAAAACAAAGTAGAAAGTATTTTGATATGAAGCTCACGACAGCATTTTTTTTTTTTTTTCAAAACGATTAAAGAATACATGAAAAACCATCGGCGCGCTTCGATCTGCCTTGCTGTACGGATGGGTTTTTTAGGACCTCAACAACAAGCGCGCGTTAATAATGCCCCTCTTCTTTTTTTTGTGTGTGTGTCTGCATCCTGAGCATCGCGCATTCCATTCTTTTCTTCAAAGATAAGAAGAGAGAAGAGAAGCAGCCAGGTAAGCACATCACCACATCGAGACGGTGAAAACCTCTCAGGAATACGTGTACATTCTTGGCGGAAAGGGGGAAAAAAAACGATGCAAAAAGTGTGCATTCAAACTTGGAAGAAAGCATTTTACGCCCACAAACTGGAAGCGGCTTGATCCTCAAGCTTGTGATGCATTTCAAAGGTGAAGCGTAGACTCTCTTTTATTTTTCTTTGACAATTATTGTTTTCGGAGTCTTCGAGCGTCGATGAGCAGGAAGCGACGCAGTAGAGACCACTTCGCTTAAGTTTTGAAGGAGCGAACGCAACACCCACCAAAAAAAAAAAAAAAAAATGCACGCGACTACGTGCGACTGTACGAGACAACAACAAAACAAATAATAAGAAATGCGTGCCTTTTCTATAGCGGCTAGGAAGGCAAGGAAACATTTCAACGCACGCAGGTACACACCCGTTTGATAACAGGGAGAGGGGAAAAAACATTTGGGGTCGCTACGCACGACTTAAAAAAAAAAACTTTAAAAGAATCAGGGTTTGATAGCAGATCAGCTCACTATTCAGCTCAACAACACAATAAGCAACCGAAGAATAGAGCAGGGGGCTTCGTTAGAACGGCATGTAGGACACTCGTTCTTTAACCCGTTAAAGAAGTTCAAGAATTATCCAAAGGGCTGTGTACATGTATTTGGCAAATGGCCTATGTCTAAAAAGAAAAAGTGAATTTAGAAAAAAAAAAGTGCCGTAACCTCTTTCTGTGACAGCGCTGAGAATGCGCGTGACAGAAAAACAACGACTGTCCTAAAACGTATTTTTTTTTTTTTCGAGAAGATAAAGCTCACAAATGGTTGCACTTTGGGCATGCGTTTGAGTTTGTTTTCCCAACGCGGCTTTAGAAATACATCTCAGCACGCACTCGATGCAGGAAAAGAAAAAAAAAAGGAGCCTACTCGTCCCTGCTGCTTGACGACGCGGTTGACAGGGAACTCGATGTTGCAAAGGAGTGAACATCGTTGTCGTCACTCGAGACGGTGGAGCTCGACGTGACGTCCGCCCGTGACGGACAGTTTCCTTCGATTTCTCCTGCTTTTCGCGCCTTGCGCGTCAGCACCTCGCGCCTCCAGTGCATAAACCAGCACCACAGCAAACACAACGGGATAAACACGAGGACAGCGCCGCTTATCGTAATGACAACGACGGCCCACGCAGGGAACGCGGCAGACGTCGACGCGGTGGACTTCGGCGGCACGTAGGCAGCGCACGACGTCGTATACAAGGACGAAAAGGACGATGCGCACACGTCGCTGGAGGTGGGACAGGCGAGAGACGCGGCGGACGTCAGGCCCACGTCAAGCGCGCCGCCCTCCTCGCACAGCCACTCATAGGGCAGGCAGCACGTCATCTCCGTCCCCCCGAAGGCCGCAAACGCAAGGCCCTCCATCGCACCCCACGAGTCCGGTATCGTACCCGTAAGCCGCGTCTGAGACGCATCGATGTGCTGCAGGGACGTCATCGTCGACCACTGCGGCGGCAGCGTGCCAAAGATTGCCGTGTGGGAAACGGAGAAGGACCGCATGGCCCTCATCGCACACCACGACGGCGGGAGAGTGCCCGCCACCTCCGTCTCCGACACGTCGAAGAGCGCCATCGCCGTCAACGAGCTCCACGCAGCAGGCAAATACCCTCGGACCGCCGTACCAGACACGTTGAAGTACGCCAGCGCTGACAGCGTGGACCACTGCCGTGGTAGCACACCGCTGATGTTCGTGCCGCCCGCACGGAACTGCAGGAGAGACGTCAGCGCACCCCACGAGCGCGACAGGCGTCCCGACACACTCGTGCCAGAGACATCAAACAACACCAGGCCCGCCATCGATGCCCACTCCGCCGGCAGTGGGCCGCTGACCAGCGAGTTGGCGGATGCGTTGAAGACCTCCAGAGATGTCATGCTGGCCCACTTCGCTGGCAGCGTGCCCATGACGCTCGTGTTGGACACGTCAAACTCCACCAGGCTCGTCATCGATGCCCACTCCTGCGGAAGAGACCCGGTGACACCACTAGAAGTCACTGCGAAGACGCGCAGCAAGGGCAGTGCCGCCCACTCCGCAGGTAGCGTCCCCGTCACCTCTGTGAAGGAGACGTCGAAGACCTCCAGAGATGTCATGTTGGCCCACTCCGCTGGCAGCGCGCCGGTGACGCTCGTGTTCACCGCACTGAAGCGAGCCAGAGTTGCCATCTGACCCCACGATGAGGGCAGCGTCCCCGTCACAGCGGTACTCGAGACATCGATGTCCGCCGCGTTGGCCCACTGGGACCAGCTGGCGGGAAGGCCGCCGATGACGCGTGTGTGCGAGACGTTGAAGGTTGTCATCGCAGGCATGGGCGACCACTCAGAGGGCAGTGTCCCACCAAGGAGCGTGTTTGAAGCATCGAAGTGGCGCAGCGACGCCATCTGACGCCATGCCGCTGCAAGGCTGCCGGAGATGCCCGTGGACGCCACGGAAAAGGTACTCAGGTTACTCATCGCGCTCCACAGGGACGGCAACGCGCCGGCGATGCCGGTGTGCGATAGCGAGAGCGTCTGCATATTAGCCCATGCAGCCCACGAAGGTGGAAGAGTGCCGGAGACCTGCGTGAAGGAGGCATTGAAGTACATCAATTTGGTCATGCTTCTCCACACCTCTGGAAGGGTACCAGTGATGCGGGTGTTCGACACATCCAACTGCGCCATCGCCGTGAACGTATAATACAGCACAGGAAGCTCACCACTGACTTCTGTGTTCGATACGTCAAAGGTGATGAGTGATCTGATGGCCGTCCACCTTGAGGGGAGTAGCCCCGATACCAAGGTAGATGAGGCGTTGAAGTACTCTAGTTTGGTCAGCGATGCCCAATCCGCGGGCAGCGTCCCCGTCACCTTGGTGAGGGCAACGTCGAAGACCCGAAGAGATGTCAGCCACCCCCACTCAGCAGGGATTGTGCCGCTAATGGAGGTGGTGTGCGCGTGCAACTCCGTCAGCTGCGTCAGCGCGCGCCAGCTTGCGGGCAAGTCGCCCGTGATGAGCTTGTTCTCGGTGAAGAGCAGGATGTTTACCGCCACCTGCGCGCCGTCCACCCCGTCACCTGCGACGAGCTCCGGAAGAGTGCCTTGCACATTCTGGTTCCGCATGTTCACGGCAACGCCGCTCGCCGAGCAGGTGATGCCGGACCACGCGCAGAAGTCACTCCCCGTCCACGAAGCAAACATGTCAGCCGACAAACTTCCTTTCAGGGTGCTGAGAAACGCAAGCGTGTTGCCTTGCTCATCTGCGGTGTAGCAGCTCAGGCCCGCGCACTGGGAGCGGCACACCGACACAAGCATGCAGCTCAGCAGTACCACCGCCACCAGAAGCCACCGCAGCAGCCATGAAGCACCACGCTGGCGCCGAGCAGCACACGTGCGACAGAACAAGCCGTGCATTGAGATGACGACGATGTTCGGGGTAGCAGTGCAGTCGTGCACGTGAAGCCACAGACAGCAGTCACCGTGCAACACGGGCAAAACGCGAGAAGGGGAGAGGGGAGCTTGTAATGTCTGCTATGCAGGCAGAGAAGAATGATGAGCCAAAAGATAAATAACGAGAGAGAGAGAAAGAGACAAGGAGAGAAAGAGAGGGAATAATTGTGGACGATTTTTTATCGAGGAAGTGAAGGGGGAAAAAAGGTGGTGAAAGTAAAGGGAAAGTAGAAGATGATGATTCAATTTACAGCATAATCATTATTCTATCTGAAGTACAGGGATTAGCAAACTCTTAAACACTGGTGAGTTTGGACACGAAAGAGATACAGTTAATTAGTTTTTATTTTCGGGATTCTAAGCTGACGAAGTGGTAGCTTTTCTTATAAATCCGCCTCCAAAGCGGAGCGGATGGGGTTGGGCGGGCGGGAAAAGAAAGAAAGAAGAAAACGACAGACAGAGACTGTTGCTTGGGAAGAGGAAAAGAGAAAAAGGTTAGAAACATAACTAAAGATACTTCAACTTCTCATATCCGTCAATCATTTCATCTTCCCTCGCGCAGGCTTCAAAAAAAATAAGAAGATGAGTAGTTGAATGCATCTAGACACAGCGCACTCGCAGAAAGTGGGGATTAAATTGTACCAAAGAGAGACTGTGAGAACCGTGTCTTACGCTAAAAAAAAAAAGGTTGCTTAACATCTGCTTTCTACTTATGTCTTTTTAGTGTAAGATGATGTGCGTTTTAAGTATAACTGAGATCCATCTATATTCATTGAGCTTTTAGAAGGCGGCACCAACTAAAACATGGAGGAGAAGGTGCGCGATAAAAGTAAAAGAAGAGTCGTCCACATGTGTTTTAAGAGCCCTGACGTCAGCCAGAAGAGACTTGCAGACAATCAATCCTGTTGTTGTTGTTGTTGCTACCTTTTTTTTTTTTTTATGCGTGGGACAGCTGGTCGTCAGATCTCGTCGTATGATAGCGTCTTGCTAACCAACCTTTGAGCACCAACTATAGTGGAAGCGCGGTATCTTCATTTCTGCCTACAAGTGCTCTAGTGGCGCAGTTTCTTCACCGTTTTGTGTTATAACATTCTTAAGAGATACAACGACACTTATGCAGGTAAGAACATCACGTGAGTCCACACATACGCCATGAGCTACATTTGTGCATATCTAAAACACGAAGAAACACAAGATTCGTTAGAAAGCATGACAGAAAAAGCCACAACACCACCAGCAATAATTTAAATTGTGGTATAGAAAATCAGCGCTAGATTTCCTTCCGCAGACGCTGCTCCTGCCGCGGACTGCGGAGCGGATTGCTAGGCGTTGCCCGAATGCCCTCCATGTACTCCAAAGGGAGAATGTCCGCCCCTTCTAATACGCGAGAGAGGTACTCACGCGAGGGCAAGAGCTCCTCTGAGGTTTCCCGCGCAATGTAGGTCCAGCAATCCCACGGCGCGGCAGCGGGGTCGCGCAGGTCTGTGCAGCGCAAGAGTTCTCTGTCGTAGCCGCTTTCGTAGCCGTCCATCATCTCCAGCTGCGCGACGCTGATCTTGTACGCGGCACCGCACACGTACGGCGGCATTGTGCTGGGGTGACGCACGAGCCCCTTGGCCTTCTTCGCCTCCCGCGTCCCGACCGGCTCCACGTTGTAGTACCCAAAGGACGCATATTTTTCACAATCCAGCGGGGTCTTGTTGGGTACCAGGACGTAATCGCGCAACTTCACGGCGCGGCGCTGGTACGGTGGGCCGATGCGGAGGCACACCTGTTCCCACGACAGGTTCGATCCGTAGGCCAGATACCACGTCGTCTCCTCCAATGGGTCTTTCTGCATGTCTCGGGCATGAAGATATACCATACGGTAAATCGCCTGCCCGTACGAAGAAGTATCGCCTGCACTCATCGCCTCGTCACAGCAGGCCTTGTCTTCGTCCTTGCGCTTCTCCCGCACCCCCGCGTCCTCGTCCGTGGCGTTTTGTAGCCGCAAATACCCCGTGTACGCCTTTTGGATGGCCTCCACGTAAGCGCAGCTGGGGGCCACGCGAGTGGAGTTAATACAATTACACCAGTGCAGCCCAGGCCAGCGAAAGGCAGCAGAGTTGCTCTTCTCTTTGCTGCGACTGTTGCCCTTGTCACTCTCGGCGGTGCTGTCCGCCTCACCATCACCGCACGCCGAAGCAGCAGCAGCAGCAGCAGCGTCAGTGTGCGCAGGGGCCGGTAGCGCCTGAGATGTCAAGCCAGGCGGCACCGTCACGCCATCCGGCGCAGGCAGTGGCGTCCACTGCTGTGCCATCGTATCCTCTAAAATGTACTTGCGGGCCATCAATGGTAGATCCAAGGCGGCGATGACATGTGCCTCACGCGCGGCTGCATCTGCTGCCCGCACCCCACACCGCACATCGCTCAACTCGTAGCACGGCAGCGTAGCGTACACGTTGAAGGAGCCCTCGCGAGCGACGGCCTGCAGGAGAGGCGCCATCATATTAGCGGGAAGTTCGTACAGAATGCCACGCACGCCATCGCGGAAGGCGGCGAGATGATCGTCAGAAGCTCCGCCGTTGGCATGGTGGGATGTGTGTTGTGCGTGGTGCACGCGCGGGGCGACGGGATCGCGAGGAACCAATGAAAAGGGCGCGATGTTTAGCCGTCCAAGTCGAGGCCCCTCCGCGCTGACCGCGTCGCAGGTCAAGCGGTAGCCTGGCAGCAGAGCAGGGCAGGTGTGAAGGATCACCGGAGCTGCGCCGTCTGCGTAGGCGGACAGAGACTGTGTCAGCACCTCAGGGTCTACGTAGGTGCCGTAGGCAAAGTAGTAGAAGCTGTCTTCAATAGTTTGTTCCATACTGAAACTGTGTTTGTGCGCGGATGCGTTAAAGATGATGAAAGAGAGAATGAGGGCCTTGTTCGTTGCTGCAATGCGTCCTTGACGTTACAAAACAAGGGTCACGGAACTGACTGCGACAGAGAAAGGTAATGAAGGAAATGGGAACCAAGATTGGTTCGAAAACTCCTGAAGAGAGGAGGGCAATAGGGACAAATGCTAAAAGCTAAGGAGAGCCGCAACAGAGACTTATTTCGGTTGCCGTTGATGCTGACAACAAAAAGAGGACTCTGAAAGGGGAAGAAAGGAATGATGTAAGGGGTCGATAAGGGGTTTTCTGATAGAAAGAAGAAAGACTGCCGAAGCATTCGTTGTCCAAGAAGATGAGATCGGAAAGAGTCAAGACTAGAGGTATGTGAGCCTTCACTGACAGGAAGAGAAGGTTAGCACTGCTATGTGTAATTGGTGTGACGAGGTGCGTTGAAAGGTTAGACATTTGATGATTCTTCTTATCTCCACGTTCGATGCAATTCGTATATAGATGAGCAAGGGAAATGTCCGCCTTTTTTTTTTTTGGAAGAGTGGTACATGCTTGAGCGCCACTCCTACACTACTTTGATGTCGAGCTCCTCTCGCTCTTTGCCAACGGTTGTTTGAAAGGCTCTTTTCAATAAATTTTTTTTTTCGTTTTGCTTCACTTGAGAAGAGGCAACGTATGTGATCACGAACAAAACAAAAAAAATGGCAAAAGAAGCACAGTACACAGTGGCATGAAGGGGAAAACGGTAAAGAACCTCCTTCATACAAGCAGAATGTGACAGTGCCGTCATTAAAGCTGGAGGCAACCTTGGCAATCTTTGACACCAGTCGACGATTTGGCCTACACCAACCACCACAACGACAGCGACAAAACGAAAGAGCGTCTTTGATTTGAACACCGGCAATCTTCATCTCAGGCATCCATGTCCTCGCTGCTCACCCCGTCGTTGCGGGAACGGAGAGGGCCACGGAGGTAACGAGACGGCGCGCTGCGGCCAGCTCGGCCTCCTCCCGCTCCTTCGACCAGCCCCTCAACGCTCCCATCACCGCCGCAATGGAGGGCAACGCCCGCAGTGCGTCGTCGGGGCTCGTATACGCGACGTGGGTTCGCCGCGCCACCACATCCGCCAGCCGCAGTGCGTGCGTTTCCTTGATCAATCCCTCAAGGCGCGTCAAAGCGCTCTGCTGGTCTGCTACAGCGGCCGAGTTGTCTGCCCTCGTCTTTGCCAATGAGGCGGGCATGTCAAGGCGGAGGCGGCGCGTGCGACAGCCATTCAGCTGCTGGACGCGCGCACTGTCAGACAGCGCGACATGCCGCACCAGCGCATCCACGGCGTCCTCGGCGGTGCGGCGCGCGAGGACTGGGTTGCCGCCGTACACGTGAAGAAAACCAACCTCTCGCCGCCTCTCCGACTTCTCCATCCTCTCCTCTTCAAGATCTTTGCCAGCGGCGCCGGCCAGGGGGAGAGAAGAAAAGTGCAGTGCATAGCCCTTGTCCAGCAGATCTTTTTGAAACGGCACCTCTTTAGGACTCTTCACGTACGGAACGGTCTGTGAGACGCAGGAGAGCAGGCGTGAGGCGTCGACGGTCACGCCACAGCTGGCAAGCATGGAGAGAACGCGGTCCCGCTGAGCTGCGTAGCCGTCCTTGGACTGTACCATCACCGTGCCGTCCAGCGCGCTATCTGACCTGCCAATTCTCCCGTTTACCGAGAACCTCCTATCGAGATTAGATGCCGTGGAGTTGTTGTTGTTGGTGTTTGATGGGTCGAGCAGGTGAGGCAGCTGTGATATGCTCGGCCCCAGCAGCACACATTTGTCGTACCAGGGCACCACCATCGTGGATGCGAAGCTCAGACGAGGGGAGCTGAAGTGCAACCCGGAGGCGTGTGTCGTGCTGGAGAGAGGCGTGGGATTGATGACAGACTCAGCTTCACCTGGTACACAGTGTGTGTTGCCCGTCTCACCGGTGGCTGCATGGATAGAGCTCGGCATCGACACCGCGGCATGAACGGCGTCTGATGGGGCGACGAGGTAGGAGTAGGCCAAGTAGCCCGCAAAGGCCGCTGGCACTGTGTCCTGGGCGTTGCCATCGTACAGCGCCTTCACGGCGTCGACGCCACATCCGGCGCAGTTTATGATGCTGCGTGCGTACACGGCAGCGGTGGAGGCGGAGGACACCGAGGTGGTGGTGTTAGTGGCGCCAGAGCCTGAGCCTGGCACAGTAGCGTTTGCACGAGGGCCAAACCAGCGAGATAGAAACGACGTGGAGCCTGACGTCTCAGGCGCCGCACCTTTAGAATCCGCATTCGCGAGCGCAAGAGCGTTACACACGTGAGCCATCATGAGCGGTGACTCGGCACCTGCGGAATCGTGATCCGAGGGTCGACCAAACCTCCACCAGCTGCGCTGCTTCCGATCGTCAACACGTTCTCGCTCCATGGCGTTACATGCCGCTCGATTCATCTCCTCGATCCGCACTACCGGTGCGTAGGTGCACAACGCTACGCCCAATTTCTCGGCCGTCGCGGCCAGGGCCACCGCTGCGGTGCTGCCGTCGATACTTGTGTTCCTCGTCACGACACCACCCTTCACACGCACCGCAGGCGTGTTCGATGCTGGGGCACCGACCGGTGACAAGGCAGGCAGGCGAGCCTCAACTGTTGAAGTGGACAGAAGAGATGCGGGCCGAAGCGGCCCGCAGAGGACACTCAGAAACGTGCTGATCAACGCAGCACAGGCGTACTCAAGCATCTCAGATGAGTGCAGAGCAGGCAGCAACATGGTGACGCCCTTGGAAGGCACAGCCGATGTCGCCCCGCCCTCGGTCTCTTCTTTCGCCCAATATTCTCTCCATCGACACAGTCTCGTCCACGCCCGCTGCCCCGCTGTGCTTGGCACCTGCACACACGCCGCCGCCACATTCGACCACGTTGTCTCTTCCTCCATGACAGTCATTGCAAGGCGCAGCCACGTGGCGTCACGCTGGCGAATCGCTCGTTGCACGTACGGCAAGGCCCCGGGAGAGATGGTGGGCATGTGGGAGGTGGTGCTGCCCCCGCCAATGTCAGCGGCCTCCACCAGCGCCACCCGCAACCCTCTCTGCGCCGCATCGACTGCCGTGTAGAGCCCCGTCAGTCCACCGCCGACAACGAGCAGGTCGAACGGGTTCTCCGGCGAGCTCGCTTGCAGATGCGACCAACGCGAAGACTGAGAAGACGCCAGCTGCGCCTCTGTGGTTGGAGAAGGCGTCGCTGAGGCTACCACTGACTCAAAGGCGGAAGCGGGCTGAAGCCCAAACGATCGCAGCTGCCATCGTTGATAGAGAAAAGCCGCCGCGCCGACCACAGCGGCAGCGCGCACCACGCGCACACGAAGGCGACGACTTTTACGGCCCATCAACACGAATGCCCGCGGTCTCCTTTAAAGTGCCTGTGGATGAAAAGCGTGACGAGAAACGCTCAGGGCCAACAACAATCTCAAGCAAAGTGTTACTGTATCGACTTACCCTTCCCTGCAGTGTGTGTTTGTGTGTGTGTGCACACTTGTACGCTGCGGACCTCAAAGGCGCTGAATGTTCTCTGTCAAGGCCCTAAGTAAAGAGTGCCACACGATGGCAATAAATTTTTTAAAAAATGATAAAAGTGGACGAGAAAAGAAAGGAAAGTATACAAAAGGCGAGGGCACACTCAGCACAGAAGCAAAACTTGTGTCGCTCTCATAAAGTGGATCGGCAGTGATTCAAATGGTATTAAAGAGGGCGGACAGAAAACAAAGACACTACAACCATCGCTGACAGCTACAAGTGGGCAGCGCAAAAGAAAGAAAATGAGATTTGCTTTCCCCTCGGAAAAAAAAAATTTGTATGGGAACAGCCACCGATCCATCGTTCGGTTGAACACGCAAAAGCATTCAAGACAGTATACATCTTTACTTGTCTTGTTTGCGTTACTCGCCTGCCCTCTCATTTACTTCCTCGTATACTTAAAATAAATATGCATATTTCTTTTTCGCATTGAAGAGGCGGTCTTATATGCACCTCTGAAAATGTAGCTTCGAAGAAAGAGGCTGAAATTGATGCTCAGCGTACTTTTTTCTTTCTTTTAGGCGTTGCTGTGTGGGACAATCTGAAGCCCAGAGAACTCAGTCACCCTCAGGCATAGGAGGTTTTTTTCTTCTTGCGAAGTGTCGAACAACAACGAACGAAAGAGAAACAACGTTACAATGAACGAACTGCGCACTCGAAGTACAATGAACTGCTGCGAGCGCCAATAATACCAACATACAACCTTTTGTCATCCCCACACCATTTGCATCAACAGCAGCACTTCTTGTTGTCTCGCCCTCTCGCAACGAATGGAAGTCCAACAGTGTTGTGTCCTCGTCGCTCTCGGTACAGTCGCAGCTCGTGCAATCTTCTTGTGCCTAGAACTAAGAAGTAGAAAAAAAAATACCTTATACGCACATTGACAGCCAATGGAATTAATCGCATGTTATGTAGATTAAAATGAAAAAGAACAGAGAAGAGGGGAAAACCTCACAAAAGGGGGTTGACGCTGTTGTGCTCTGACACACATATACAAACACACACTATCCCTACCGCCCTCACCTTCTCTCATCGCTTCTTGTACAAGGAAGGCACCAACACGTCTCCCGGTTGGTGCCGCAGCTCGGTATTCGCGTTAGCCTGGCCGTCCTTTTTAATGAAATCGAAAACAACAAAGTAGTCCCCAGCAACGTCGTTGTAGTCCACCTCAAAGCCGATGTCCTCCACCAGCTCACCAAACTTTCGCGGGAAAGGCACGCGCGAGCGCACCTCGACAATCTTCAGCAGCCGCTTCGGCTTCAAAATACGAAAGGCCTCGTACAGGCTCTTAACGTAATCCGTGGACATCAAACTCAGCGAGAACACGCACACATCGACGCTGTTGTTCTCCAGCGGCACCTTCGTGGTGTCGGCGACCGTCACAAGCGGACTCAGCGCGAAGAAATCGAAGGAGTGCACCGTGTACCCCTTCGGCTGTAGCACCGCGGCAATCTGCGCCTCTCCGCAGCCCATATCCGCCACCACCCAGGATGGCGGGATGTGGCCGGGCATGCTCTTGCCCTTGTTGGCCAGAAAGCGGCCGCGGCGGTCGCCTAGCAGCGAGTCCACAATGACGCTGTTTGGGTTGATGGGCCACTGCACCAGCTGCTGGTGGTAGCCGGTGTGATAGTCGCGAAAGGTCGACTCATCCCGCAGCAGCCGACTTGCCAGCGTCGTGGGTGCGTTGTAAACTTGCTCGTTGAGGAGGCGGAAGGTGCTAGCGTTGAGGCGGTTCCGGAAGTGATCCAGCAGGTCCTCATCTCCCTTCTGGCGCAGCACCCGACGGCGCTGAGCTGCGCTGCTGGCCCCCGCCGCCTTGGCCAGGTTCTTCTCCTCCGGGTTTACGATGGGGTTGTACTTGGGCACGCGGTGCATTCTGCGGTACGACTTCTCCTCCATTTTGCTCGAGAAGGGAATGTTTTTGCGGTTGTTAGCGGAATCACGCGACGGGGTGTAGCTCCCGTGCGACACTACCGGCCCCTTGACGTTGCTCCCATCCTTGCGCAGCGACAACGCACTCGCACCGCTGCCACCACCAGCCTTCCCGTGCTCACGCGCCTGATTCGCTTTCTTCGACTCCTTCTTCTTCTGTTTCTTGTCGAACTTTTTCTGGAAGTGACGACCGCCTAACATTCTCTCTGCGACTACTTGCTGGCTTTCTTGCTATAATGGTTGTGCTTTTTTGTTTATTTTCGGTGCTACGTCGTCGAACACCAGAACTTTGTGCAGCCCCAATGAGACGCTCAGACTAAGGTTGAAAGAGAATTTAAAAAAAAAGGAACAGAAACGCCTTCTTTATAATTGGGTAACCTTCTGCGGAAAAGGAAGCAAGGGACTTCAAGCAGATAATTTAACCAAAATAGCCGGTGAGAGTCTCACTTCCTTTTTCAGTGAATGACGTCACAAGAAGACTAAAATAAAGTTCCACCTTTTAACAAAGATGCGGCAGAAGCAACCCTTTCTCTTGATGTGGGTGATGTGAGTCTAGAGCAGTACGTCTTGCACAATGAAAAGATAAAGAACACGTTGGACCACTAAGACGCAAAAAGCGAACCGTGCCTGCTAATACTTTTTTTATTGTTGTTGGTGCTGTTGTTGATGTGTGTTTGTGTGTGAAAAAGGGAGAACAAAAGGAGGAAAGAAGAGGGAAAACAAGCAAAGTGCATGTATTTTTCGCCTTCATACAAGTATTGGCATACAAATCCCACAGAATGCTCCGGGAGAGAAAGATGCACAAGACAGCTTAAGAAGAGCTTCGTTGTTGCAATTTAACGTCGAATGCTTGTTGATGTGAGATGCCACGTCGCCTCACAGGGCACAACCTACTGAGACGCGAGGTCACTGTCCAGAAACATCACGCGGAAAAAACAAGAAGACAACTGTGCCACCAATTTTTTTTACACACCAAGAAAAACTAGTTGGTTTATTCTAGGTTGCTCTCAAACATTTCTTTCGATAGAACAAGAAGGACCGGCCGGCGCTGAAGGGAGTTGTAGCAGCGCGTCTTCGCACGCTCGACGAACCCTTTTTTGTGTGTGCTGGCAGACCGGCGATTGTTTGTTTATTTTATTTGATTTCTATACTATCTCGCCAAGCGAAGGCAGAGACGAAAGCCGATTATTTTTAGTTTTCTATAGTAGCACTAATACAGCGTTACTGTTCTGAGTAACGGAGAGGTGGAGAAAAAAAAAATGGTGGGATTTGTTCACGACTCACAGAGGGTGCTCAAGAAAAAGAACAGAATGGAAGTAACGTCCTGCTGATTCCCCGTAACCTGGAACCAAAAAAAAAAAAGAAAAAAAAACTTCAACTGAGATTGGAGATAAAAAGAAAAGAATGGAAAACAGTCCATTCAATTGGGCAACCTTCAGAGCTCTCACTCGTTCTTCTCCCTGCTCACACGGACTCGCTATCACTGTCCGATGCGCCTGACGCCGCAGCAGCAGCAGGAGCAGCACGCTTGGCGTGTTGGCCGTTGGGCAGCGGCGGACTCGGCGACACACCGCGACGGCGCTCCGCAGCGGTCTGCTTGACAATGTCCGCGCATCGCGCCAACGCCTCGTTGCGACTACCGGCGAAGCGCCGCATCACCTCCAGGGCACTGGAGTGGAACGTCTGCATGCGCTGCTCATGCGCTTGCGTGTCCGCGTCCATGTACACCTGCGTTGCCGCGACGCCCTCGTCGAGAGCGGCGGCGGGGGCGGAATCCGCAACCCCCACACGAGGCGCGTCACTCGCCTCTGCTCGGTCACGGTCGCCTCGCTTTCGGCGTTGGGCATACCAGGGCAAGGTGTCTGTCGCCTCGTCGTGCACAACCTCCCGCGCGCTGGATTCTGCATAGGGCGACCGCGCAGACACGGCGCTACCCCCATCGCAATGTGCAGTGTGAGTGCCACTCACGCCTGCAGCCATAGCAGACGCCACCGTTGCCCCTTCCACTTCCGCGTCCCCCAGCAGTGTGCTGGTGTATGGCGAAGATCTTGAGATGCCGGAGAGCGACTGCACTGTAGCATTGGGCGACACAGCAGACGTGCTGGGCACCACCGCAACCCTATCGTCCAGAGCCCCCGTGCGTGCGTCGCGGTCGCCGTCGCCATCGTGTGTGCGTCTCCTCCGCTCAGTGGCAGCTGCCGGATGCGAATGGCGCAGATCGTCGTCGACAGAAGCATCGGCATCGGCAACGCGTCCCGACGGTGCACGCGCATTTTTCTCTGTCCTCATGGCTGCCGGAAGGACCTCACGGCGTGGAGGGTGCGCACCGTCCACGATGGGCGGTGAAGGCGGCGTGTGCGGTGGGCTGCTCCCTCGAAGCTGTCGCCGTCCTTGCCGTTGGGCTCCACTGCCCCCGCCACCGCCACCACCTTCCCCAGGTGCAGTAGTCCCCATGACGACCGCCACAGCAGCAGAGCCGCCATGGGGGTACGAGGCAGAGACACGGCCGCCAGCACCACCAACGCCAGTCGACGTGGACGAGGCGGAGGCGGTGCGCCGGGCGGACTCAGCCCCTGCCAGAGCAGCCGCCGTCTTGATGGGCCGCGGGGTGGACGTGCCGTGCGCCGACGACGGCGTGGCCGTGGCCGAGCGTAAAAGGCGCTGCGGCATGGAAGAGGCGGATGCGGCGGGGGTAAGGAGCGCGTTGCGCAGCTGCTCTCGCCGGATCTCCGCCGCAGCGTGCTCCTCCGCCTCCTTCGCCTTGCGCTTGTACGTCTTCAGCTGTTCCTCCAGCCGAGCGCGCCGGCCACGCTCGTCGTCAAGCTGCTCCCGCAGACGCTGCACCGGCTCGGCCGCATTGGCAGCAAGCGCCTGCATCTTGGCGTCTTTCTCGCGTAGCTGCCGCTTCTGCTGGGCGATGACGTCCTCGGAGCGTACCTTGTAGGCGGCGGCGGAGCGCTGCTGCTCGGCCAGGTTCTCTTTTGCACGCAATTCGGCCTGCGCGGCTTCCATCTGCTGCTGCTGGTTCCGCCCTTGCTCCTCCAGTAGGTCGTGCTTGGCTCCTTCCAGTTGCGATCGTAAGAGTTCGATGGTGTGTTTGGCCGTGTCGAGGTGCTGCTGAATCGTCTTGGCGTGCTCGGCGGCGCTGGCCTCCTGCAGTTCGAGACGACGCTTGTAGTCGTTCAGTGTTTCCTGGTAGGACTCCGTAGCCTCCTGCGAGACGGAGTCGCGTTGGTGCAGTTGCTGGCGCAGCTCTTGAACCTCGGCACGCAGGGAGGCCACCTCCTCGTCGTGCCGCTGTGCTCGATGCTTCGTCGTGTCCACCAGCTGCGCGTGCTCCGCCGTGAGCAGGCTGTGTGACTCCTTCAGTAGCTTGTACTTGCGGTGACTTTTCTCCAGGTACGCCATCCGCTTCGTCGCTTCCGCCAACAGATCCTGGTAGCTTTGTGAAGTTTGCGTGAACTCGGCCTCCACCTGCGCCAGAACCTCCTGCGCACTAGCCTCCTGCAGACTAAGGCGCTCCTCCGCGCTCTCCACACGCTGCTGCAGCTGCCGCTCGCGGGCCTGCCAGTCAACCTCCTTGGCCTTCCAGACCTTTGCCTGCGCCTCCAGCTGGTGGGCAGTTGCGGCAGACTTCTCCGCCTGAGTGCGCCACTGTGCAAGCTGCGCCACCAACTCTTGCTGCGCAGTGGACAAAGCGGCGTGCTTGCTCTGGAGCGTCTCCAAGGCGTGAGTGGCGTCGTCGAGGTCAAGCCGGCGCTGAGCTGCTTCGCGGCGCGTCATCCGCAGCTTCTCCTCTGCCTCTGTAACGCGCTCGCGTTCAGTCTGCAAAGAGCTTTGCAGAAGTTGCTGCTGGATGCCGTAGGTGGTGGCGAGTTCGTCTGCTGTGTGCTTCGCCGCCGTTGCGCGTTCCATCGTGCACGACTGCCGCACCTCTGCCATCTCCCGCGCGTGGTTCATTCGTAGCTGCAACATGGCCTCCTCCTTCGCCTTGAGCTCGGCGCGCAGCTGCTCAATGTAGCGTGCATCTGCAGCTCCGCTGTGAAAGGCGTGCAGCGTCGACTGCGTCGGCATCGGAGGTGGGGGAGACGGTGCGGCTGGTGTGGTAGAGTTTACGGTTGGTACGAGCACACCGCTTGTGTTCGGCGAGGCGCGCGGTGATGCGTGGCGACGTGCCGCGATGGCCTCTGCTGCAGCGTGAATGCTGGTGCTCGTTGCTTCTCCCGACAAGCTACCCTGTCCCTCCTGCCTTTCCGTGCGATAGTCGCATCCCTCTCCGTTTTGCTCCTGGACCGATGAAGCCGTCGACGGTACTTGTGTGCTTGTTCGTTTTGCACGCGGAGCAGCTGCCTGTGCAGGGACTGTTGCTGCTGTTGATGGCGCAGGCTGTGCTGGTGGCGGAGTTGGAGGCGGCACCTCGGTGAGCATCTCCTCAAACACCATGCCCCACCGTTTTCCAAAGCGTGACAGCATGCCCGCTGATGCGGAAGAGGAGTTGTGGACGTTGTCACGGTTGTGGTTCCTGCTCTCCTGCGACGAGGCGTTCAGGCTCTGCCTCGGACGCAGGCGTGGCTCAGCCGCATTCAGGCTTTGATTCTGGAAGGCAGCGTTTGAGCTTTTGACGTGTGATGTGTCCGGAGTGGCAGGGGCCTCATCGTCAGCATCTGTGAAGAGCAGCGAGCGATGGAGGCCCTGGCGACGCTTGGCAGCTGCGTCCGCACTGCTACCCGTGTACGAGGTTGGCTTTTGGGTCGACTGTTGGGCAGCCAGGTGGGTACGGTAGGCGGTGCTGGTGTTGGCCGAAGACGGCGATCCTGCCTGAGATACCGCGGCGGAAGCCCTCTTCAACGCATAGCCATCCCCTGTTGATGTGGCGTAAGGGCTGCCTCCACGTACGTCACGCGCGTGTTGTTCGTGTTGCCGCTGCCGCCATGGTGGAATCCCTGGACCAAGGTCGCTAAGATTCGGCTGGGACGTTGATAAGAAGGAAGAAGGCGAGGGCAGGTCGGGCTGTGGCGTGTACCGCGGTTTTTTCAGCGACGCCGGCGAGGAGACGGGAGACCCAGTCGCGTAGTTGAGTGTGCGATTGGGGGTGGAGGCGGGTGTACTTCTCCGAGACGTGGCAGCTCGGCGCAGGTCACCAGAAGGGGAGGAAGAGTGCCCACGGTGCACGTGTGAGGGCGGTGCGTCGGTCCGTCCTGACCATCGAAGCTGGCGACTGCGTCCCTCACGTGGCTCGTTGCCTGGGCGACTCCCTTCATACGTGTACGCGTCGTGGTAGATCCCTTCCTCTTTCTCGTTATTGTACCTGTAATCATCACTATCATCCTGCCCTTCTAGGTCGTCTCTCCCCTCGTCGCTGTCCTCCGCCTCGAAGGAGTTCTCTCTTCGTCTACGTTCAAAGGGGCGATCAGGTTCACGTCTAGACGGCGGCATAGATGTCGGACTGCGGCGTGGCATCGCCCGGCGTGCAGCAGCATGCCTTTCCTCGTCCTCCGCCTCCACTGGCACGTGGGCTGGGTCATAGTAATAGGCGTCCCGATGTGCGCGCGCGTGGGCCGAGGAGCCAGCACGATCGCTGCGACTCGCCCCCTCGGTGGCCTTTGCGTTCTTGCCGGCAAGCTGGTAGAGCTGCTCAATTCCACGATCAGTGTGATCGATAAGTCGTTGTAGCTCACGTGGAATGTCGTCCTTGTTGTACGAGTTTGATGGCATCTTTTTTTTTCAATTATTATTTCCTCCCGTTTTTGAGGTCGCGCACTGCCTTGAGATACTTCAAGGTGAATACTGATGAAGAGTGTAGGTGAGACTTGGTTTTTGTTGGTATTGTTTTTGTTGATGCTCTTGTTGTTTGCTGGGTAGATGGGCTGACACAAAGTGGAAGACGTTCGATGCCGTCGCTACCAGAAAAAAAAATGGCAACCGTTTGAGTGTTCTATGATAAAAAGGGAGAAAGACCCCTCAGTTTTGGGAAAGCAGCTGCTGCCGTTTTTTGTTTTTGTTTTTCGTTTGTGCTTCCTTTGCCTTGTTGTGTATGTGTTCTATCTGCAGCCGATACAATAAATTAATAAAACCGGCAGCCGCGGCCTTTGTTTCAAAGAGCGAATACAGCAGTAGAAAATACCAAGCAGGAGGTTAAGGAGAAAGTCAAATAAGAATTCTCGGAGATGATGTCCCGACACAAAAGAGAGGAGGCAGCATGCCAGCCTCGAGCGCTGAAGGGTTCCCACCGAAACGAGATAAGAGGTCCTCAAAGCAGAGGCGTCCAAAGAAAAAAAAATAAGTAAAACAAAGGCACTTTACACTGAGAATGTTAACCGCAAATTAAGCAGCTCCACCGAAGAAATTATTCTACGCAAAACACAACGGGAAGATAGGAAAAAGAGAGACAAAGTTCGAGTACGAACCATCCGCTACCTATTTTGTTCAAGTATATATAAATGAGTATAATTGTTATTTTTTCATTGGCACTAAAGTTTAGAACAAAGGCAAAGCAGTCGAGAACATAAAAAAGTAAACAATTGCATGCCCGCGCTGAGACGGCGAAGCACACAGGAAGAGAAGACCAAACAGCTTTGACCTGGGCAAGCTACAACACACTCAAACAGATCGGTCTATGCTGCTTTAGTTTCGTAAAGAAGCTCCATCGAATTCAAGGGAACAGAAAATAAATCGGACAGATGGGGACGCATGCGGACGCACGTAGAGTAGTTCAAGTAACCCCTGCGGCACCACCCACAGCAAACACATCAATCTCGTCGCTGCAGAGCAGCGTGGACGGCTTGGTCAGTCTTGAAGGCGCGATAGTTGGAAATACGCGATTCCGCGGCGTTCTTTCACGTCCGGCATGAGGCTGTTGCACGAGGGTGGCACCCTCTTCGCACGTATGAGCGGAGCAGCACGTGGAAGGGAGAGGCTGCACTTTCGCATTCCAATCGTAGGAGGTTTGGAACGCTGCTGTGCGCTGCTGATTGCGTGAGTCTTGGGAGTTTCCTACAGCATGGCGAGTGCAATTTATATTGCTAGTGAAAAGCGGTTGAGGTGGATTGCATGCTCGAATCATATCGAGGCGAGCATTCAGGCAAGCGAACTGCATGTCGCACTCACCGGCGTTGGCCAGTGCGCGCGAAGATCTCGGCCTCTCTGAGACACGATGAATTCTGTGTTCTTTCGAGCAGACAGGTGAGGAGGAAGGAGGAGAACCCACAGGGAGAGAAGCCCAGGCAGCCTCCGTCGACTTGACACCCGACATGGACGAAGCCCAGCTTGAAACCGACTCCATTCGTAACTCTACCGGGTCTGGAAAGAACGGACTGCTCGGCACGTCCTCTTTCTCTCTGTGAGAATTGGACGAGCTGCTGGGCCTGAGCTCCGCCTCGGCTTGCTGTGGGTCTGGGGAAACCTCACTGACGCTACCTGTTGATCGAGTGTTCGATATATATGCGGCTCCACTGCACTGATCTTTCTCCAGCATGCAAAGACTTTTCGGTGCCCTGTGAAGCCCTTCGTGGCCATGACGCTCTGCCCCACGCGCCACATGCCTTAGTGGGGAGTAACAACCTCTTTTGGCATTATAGGGTGCTTTTGGCATGGCTCAAATGGATTATTATTATTTTAAGATTGCATCACAAGTAGGAAGCAGCTGAGAAGTAATTTAGATAAAAGGCATCAGAGTTTAGCTGAGTGCATCTGCTACTTCCCATTGCTGTGGCTGCCTTTCTTGCTGATGCTGTTGTTTTCTGGAAAACGTCTCCCCCTCAAGAGAACCTCGCAGGGGAAGCTGAACAGAAGGGAGAAGTGGATGAAAGAGTTAACGGCTGGTGCGAGATTTTTTGTCTGCACAACGTTCGATGAAAACAGATGAGTCGAGAAAAGGTCTGCGAATGGGTAAAAGAGAAAGCCAAAAGAAAGGAGGTGATTAAAGAGAAGCAAAGGTGAAAGGCAATGTTGATCAATGTAGTTCTGTTCGCGATTTGAGCTCCTTGCAAAACACCCTGTGCAGTTGGAAATGCCAGCTCCACGAACGAGACTGTCTCCTTCTTCTCTTTGAAATTTAATCTGCCTAGGTGTAGCGGAAAAGCGCAAACCTAAAACACATCTTTAGACGGAAAAGGAGTAATAATAATAAAGAAACTTTCGGTGCCACCCTTTTAAACGCCCTTTATCGCAAAAGCATCGCTAAGTATCGAAAGTGGACCGTGTTTGGTTTTTTTTTTTCCCTTGTTGGTTTGTTTCAGACTTAAGATGTCTGTGTTCGCAAAGGCTTCCTCAACAGGGACATCATCGTCGCCTCTGTCCTTCTACTTTGGCAGACAGGCAAAAGGGATCGAGAAGTCAAGTCCAAAGTGGAGCAGGTGGCGGTTGCTCAAAATCATGCTGCCCCGGTAACGTGCGCGCCTGCGCTTCCCACCAGCAGCGTCCTGGCGCTCCGCATCGCGGCGCAGTCGCTCCTTCGTCTGCCGTAAGCGCGCCTCGTCCGCCAGCGACTGCGCGGAGAAGACGGCGCGGGTGGCGGCCTGCAGCGTTGCATGCTGCGTGGGGTACGTGGTGTCGCGCAGACTCAGCACAACGGGCGAGGGGTTCTGTGTCCATGGCAGCGGGACAAGTTCCGCCCAGGCCCCGAGCTTGGCATCGTTCAGCTGAGACGAGGCGGCGGTTGGGTCGATGGACTCAAAGGGGTAGTGCGTATCCAGCGGCGGGTTCACCAGCGCATCTCTGAGCATGTTCTGCGGTGCAAGGGCAAAGCTGTCGAGCTGCCGGTCCCGCAGGATGAGCACACCGGGCATCGGCGCCGTCTCCTCCACCACCTCCATGGCCAGCGCGTTCTCCACGCCGTTGACGGAGAGCCGCAGGGTGAAGGTGCAAGGGTAGAGGGCTTCCATCTCCACCTTTGTGGTCGCACTCACCAGGATGGACGCCGGTGGGGCCATTGGGATCGACGGTGCCGCTACGCCAGTCGCCGGTGGCGCTGCAGCGGTGGGCACGGTGACCGAAGAGGTTGGGGCGTGGCGCACCGCCTGGGTCTCTTTGCGGATGCGCAGTGGTGGCGCCGGCTCCGTCTGTAGAGCGTTGAGCCTCGCCATCCCCGCCGCTGCCCTCTCCCCTTTGCTGGGCTTTACCCCATCCAGGGAGAGCTGCACCTGAAGCGTGTTGGGCTTGTGCAGCTTCTGCACCGCAACGGCGTTGTCGAAGAGCAGGCGAAGGCGCTCGCCAACGTAGACCTTCGTCGGCAGGCTGTGGTCCTCCTGCTCGGGAACTCCTCGGCGGGTGAGAAGCTGATGTTGCACGCGAATACCATCAGGGAGGATGATGTAAGTCCTGTCACGACCCTCGCCGAGTCCTCCGCCGGCTCTTCGCTGCGTCCTCTCCTCCTGGCTGGCAAAGGATTCCAGGAGAGCCGCAGTGGCCTGCCCAGCCTTTGCACGGCCCGCACCACCACCACCACCATTAGACACGCCGTCCGCCCCCGTCGACGACGCCGCAGTGGCATCCCTAAGGCCAAAGTGCCGGAACTCGTTCTTGTCGTATGCGTCGGGAAAGTAGTACACCAACCCCGTGCGCAGTGCGCGCAAGATCAGCTCCGGTGCAATGACGATTTGATCGGTGTGCAGGGCCACACAACCCTCCACGTCTAGCAGTGTGGAGGGCGACTCCAAGCGCGTGCGCAGGTCCTCCAGTGTGCGAATCTCCGACTTGACGCAGGACAAGACGTACTGCGCTCTGCGTGCCACCGAGGACAGCGCTGAGGCTGCTGAAGTCTCTAGGAGAGCGGCCGCAGCACGCGGGCCCACCGCACCGTCCGTGTCACCTTCCTTTACAGAAGGTGGAGAAGCAGAAGCGCTCGCGACGGACGGTCTGTGCAGCTCGATGCTACGGTGCCAGCACGCGCCGCCTTCGACCAGGTCAAACCACTCCTCTGGAAAGCGCTGGACCGCCACGCCGTGCGGCAGCAGTGCGTCCAGCTGGGCCAGCGTGTACGCCTCATTGGGGTGCTGTGTGAGGAACTGAATGACCTCATAGTGCTTGGTGAGCTGCGCCGAGGTGAGAATGTACTGAAAGTCGCTCATCGCCCTGACGATGGCGTCGACAACGCAAATCACAGAAAAGGAAAACAAAAAGATGTGTAAAAGCTTGAGAAGAAAAAAAAAGGGAGAGGAGCGCAAAGAACAAGGCTAATCCTTTCCGATCGGTATCCTGTTGAGTTTCAGCGCAGCAGCTCTTGACCTTCTAGAAGTTATGAGGTCGCATTCACAACGCGCAAAGCCACCTCTCTTCTCAACTATAAGCTTTTGACGGTTGAAAAGGAGACAACAAAAAAAAAAAGATGAGAAGAAAGGCTGAGAATTGATGATTAAAGAAACAAAAAAGGTAAGACAGAGACGCCACAATAATGAATGGTGTCATGGCACAAGAAGTAAAACACGTGAGTGTTTGCAAGTACGTTTATTGCCTTGCCTGCGTATGTTGTGTCCTTTTTTTGTATGTTTTTACTTTCGCCAGCAATCACGTGGCATTAAGTCATGTCAGAATCACAACGTGATCATCCTTTTTGTTGTTGTTGTTGCTGTTGCTGGTGTTGTTGTGGTTGTTTTCATTGGAGCGTCAATAGCGAGTTTATCTATCGCTGGGGAAGGGGGGGAACGATTTCTATTTTTTGGCACGTTTTACATCACCTTTCACGATGCATTGTTAAAGCAGAGATTGGAGGCTGAAGGGATGTGCGCTGATGCACGGACCAGCAGACAACGTGGTCGATGGGGTTCTGTTTCATGAAGCGATAATGGTTTGTCGGTCGATTACTTTCTCCGCCTCTTCATCAACACAGCAAATTTGGAAATCCCTCCGTTTCCCGCACAAGCAATAAAAGAAGAGACCTAGAGAACATCGTAAACGGAGCACAGCGGCATGATTACGACCGTCACGGCAACCTTCTGCTCGTGTTCACGCTGGGTGTGCAGCACGCTGAGTTGCCGTTGTGCGTTGATCTGCAGCGTCAGGCGCTCAAACCCACCAAAGGGCGTCGACGCACCGGCCGCTCCGCCACCGCCACCACCGCCAGCGCTGCTCCATCCAGTCGCTGCGAGGCCCATGAGGATGGAGTCCGCACTCGACAGCCGCCCGTCACGCGCCGCAACGGCGCCACCGCGAAAACTTCGTCCGCTGCCACCCGCACTCGCGCTGCTTCCGCTGGCTGACCCGCGCACTCCGCAGGCGAGGGCAAAGTGGTGAGCGTACACACGCGTCTCTCCTACCTGCTCCCGTGAGAGGGACAGAACCACCTCCGACGTGGCGTCGATGTGCGCCGTGACTTCGCCGTAGGGGCCGCCCTCCCCATGCAGCGTCAGCCCCTGCTTCGGGTCGACGCGAATAGTAACCTCTGTGCACTGCGCCGCGGTCAGATCCGCGATGAGGTCGCGTAGCGTGTCGCCCTGCAGCGTGACTTGCGCCAGGAGCGGTGCCTCTGCAAAGCGCAGGTCCAGCACGTGATCCCGCACGTTACGGGTCACCAGCAGCGACTGAAGAATGCGCTGGCCCGCATCATGAACGCCATCGTCACTCGCCGGGGCCCCTCTGTAACCGGTAGAGTGGGTGCTGGAAAGGTGGTCAGATGGGGTGAGCTCCACCAACAGCTTTGCGTCCTCGGTAGGATAGGCCAGCACAGCTCTGGTCGAGGCCGTCAGGACGGCGAGACCCAGCATCAACAGCGCATCAATGAGGGTGGGGATGTGCAGGGAGAAGCGCGTCTCCACCACCGCGTACTCCGCGAAGAGCGACTTGGGCAGGGTGCTGGTAGCCGTCATGTTTTCATCGGTGCCCTCCACGTGAAGGACAACGTGGGAGTCGGTGAAGACGACCGTGGCCCAGCCATCGCGACTGACGGAAACGGTGTACAACGCGCGCAGGAACACCGCGGGAAAGGCAATGCGGCAGTACACCGACATGGCAGCTTAGCTCTCAGCAGAGCTGTGTGTGGATTTACTTCTGTTCTGCCTACAGAGCGAATGTTTCCGTTAGTGTACTAGGTAAAGACTTGATGTCGAGTTATCCCAGTGTTGCGTACTGCAGGTATTTGTTGCGCTTGTTGGTCGTGACGTCTTTCTGAGGCCAGATACCCTCAGCAATTTGAATCCACGTGACGTCCCTCTACGTGCCCGATACGCACGCCAACCTCTGAAGCTAGTTTTCAGCTTCGCGAGTTTTTCTGAAGTCGATGTTTATGTGTGTGTGAGTGTGTCTGTAAATGAAGGTTCCTGACCTTTTAAATTCACCCTCTGGACTGTAGATACTCACCAGGAAAGACGAGGCGTTCACGAAAAAACAAAAGAGGAAGTCCAACGCGAGGGGACGAAGAGAGAAAAGACAAAGGCGAGGACAGAGCGTAAGAAATCGGTGACCGCAGAAGACATGAAAACATTACTGTTTGAGATAAGAAATGCTACTATTATTGCTTGTTGTTGTTGTTGTTTGCTTCGCTGCGTCCGTCAATCTACGGCGCAGCTGTGAGATTGGTGGAGGAGAAATCTGTACTTTAAACAAACATCGCACGATGCAAGATGATGCGATTTTTCTTTTGTAGAAGCAGGGACCGCAATATAGAGAAGTAAGGGCGCTGGCGTTGCGCATCAGAGAAGATAAAGTGATTCGCGTTGCAGACACAACGTCAACTAAATATTTTCGAGTACTACATACCTGTATCTTTCGCTTTCTGTGCTGGCAACAAAGCCACGAAATTCTATAAAATACCTATGTGCGTGCATTTCAATTTTTTAATTTATTGATCATTTCGACAGTAAATAAGGAGGAAGGATGAGCTTAGATACATTGAAGTGCCTCAGCACGTAAACGTGCGTTGTTGAGCGCAACTGCAGTCGTCGCCGTTGCCCGCATCGCGATATACCAATACTGCGTCGCGGCGTCGAAGAAAAAAGGAAAAAGAGCAGGTTTCTGTTCTGGAGGACGGCTCAAAGAATTGGTGAGCTGCCGGCTTTATGCTGCCCTTTTCATGCGAACAGAAGAGGAGAAAAAATAAAAAGTACTCAAGTTTTTTTTCGGGGGTGTGTGAAGAGAATACCAGAGCAGTCTGAAGTACATGTTTGCAATGATTCCTTTCTTAATATATATAGAAGCAGAGACAACAGCTTTCGTGAAGTTGTGCTCCGGCAGTGCAGTGAGGAGAAAATAATCACTTTCCAGTTCCCCTAATGGCAAGGGTGAACCGCTGTTGTAAAAGAGAAGATGGTCGGTCAGAACATTCTATAATGTCCTCACAAACAGCGACCTGGAACGAGCGAGGAAAAAGCGAGAAAGGGAAACGAAAAAAAAAAAGTGACGACGTCTATGTGAAGAAGAACAGTTCAATATCGTGTCAATAAATGAGAGGAGCTGCTTGGTGGTGTCTGGTAGCAGAGAAAAGAAAAAAAAAAAAAAAACATCAGCACCGCCATAAAAAAATTCCCCGTGTTCTGTTTTTTCACCCTCTCTTCTCCGTTTACAGTCCTCCACAATACAAACAGAAAGCTGCCTCTCTTTCCTTTCCCCACCACACCAAACACACCTGGCTGAGTGTATACGGTTTGAGGCGAACCCTTCTCGTCATGGTCAATGGTGTAGCTCGCGTGCCTTGACCTCGCGCAGGTCTGCATGGCCGTTGCTCACCTTCTGTACCCACTTCTCGCCCACCCACATGCGTATGTCGTGTGTCTCATCGCCGAATGCCTCCCCACAGAACCGATAAGCGCCTTCCGGCTCCGACCAGCCCTTCTCGTAGAGGTAATGCTCGGGCAGCATAAAGTCCTCGATGTGCTTCCCATTGCGCGTCATCCGGCTGCGGGGCTCCACACAGGGCAGCACACTGCTGTAAGGCAGCTTGCCGAGCGCGTGCGCTGCTGCCGCTGACGTCGCCGGAGGACACGGCGTATTGGCCGCCCACGCCTCTCTCAGCGCACGAAAGCTCGGCTGCCGTGCAAGGGCGTGCAGCAGCAGAAACGTGGGCGGGGCGAGCGAAAACGTGTCGGACGGGTTCTCGTGTCGTCGGAGGGCTTGCAAGGGACTTATCCACAGCAGCTCTGCTACCTCGCTCGCCTGTGCGGTCAGGGGAAGGTCCTGTGCAGATGTGTACGTCTGCGTCACACACGCCGCGCCGTCCTTGTGCGCAGACGCGCCTCGCACCAGCGCAGCGTAGAAGTAGGTGTCATAGCGGTACGTGAAGTGACGTGGCGTCACCCACCGCCCAACGGGTCGCAACGTCGCGGCGGCCTCGACATCGTACACTGCCGTCGACGTCGCCGCAGCCGCCTGTGTTGCTCTCCACTGCGTGGCGGTGCAGATGGACGCGTCACGCAGTAATATGCAGGCAGCCTCTTCGGCAAGTTCGCGCAGCGCACCAACGCGGCACGACCACGCCTCCGTCTCTCCCTCCTCGGGGGTGGGGTTCAGGTGAGCCTCCATGAAGGACTGCGACGGCGAAGACAGCTCCGTCACCGCCGGCGCGTGCACACCGAAGTGCGATGCAAGCACATCCCTCGCCACGACATAGTCCACCAGGTCGACACCACCGCCTGGGAAGACGTACACGCTGGGCATGAAGCGAGCCTTGCTGTGTCGCTTCATCATCAAGACATGAATGTCGTTCTCAAGGACAGCGCCGGATGACGTGATACAGGGCGAGGTAGGGCGGGGGTTTTGGGCGAGTAGGAGGACTGTCGATGCGAGCCTGGGTACCGCCACCGCCAGCTTCTGACTCATTGGCTGCTAGGGACGATGAAAGCAGTTGACTTTGTTTGTTGTTGTTGCTGTTGTCCCACTGCACCACTGTGCGATGACGACTATGAGAATATTGGCAAACAGGTGCTTTTTAAATTAAAATAAAGGCGCGAGTAATCTGAAGCAAACCTCCTAAAAAAAGAGGATATGCAGCAACAACAACAAATAACCTGAGCTATCGCTGCCCACGTGAGTGAATCTGACAGATCAGTCCTCACTACGCAAGACACAAAACAAAACAACGACGAATGGGAAAGTGGCTATGATATTGACGGAATGCTTGCTGTGAAGGATACAGGACAGAGTACGCGACAAGGCAGTGTGATGCGCATAGCCGGGAAGTTCATGAATCTGATGGCATGGAGAAGTGAAGTGAAGCAGCGGGAGCCAGGGAAGCAAATCCACACACCGAACGAAAAAGTAAAGAAAGAGAGAGAGAGAGAGAGAGAAGTCAAAAAAAGGCAGGTGAAGGTAGAGGCACGCTTTTTTCTGTTTCTTCTTCTTCAGAAAACCGCGAAGCAACCTTCTGCGTCGATAAGAAGAGAGGCCAAAGAGGTTAGCAGGCACACGAGGCTCCACACCTGCGCTCATTCAACGAGAACGAAAGTCGGCTCATACTAGTTGGCAAGCACCATGAGCTTCTGAACGGCGGACTCCCCTCTGTGTGGTTGCCTTCACAATGAGTGTGGAGTTGGGTAACGCAACAACATAATAAAAAAATCGAGTGAATCGCGTGCCTTCCCTGCTCACCCAACAAGCACAGATCAAGTTTAAATTGGGAATAGCAGCGACATCTCATTAGTATCGCTCGCTTTTCCCTTTTCTGTAGTCTTATTTTATGTCAGCCATGAGATGTTATTGATAATTGCTCAGAACTCATTTTTCTCTACCGTAGCGGCACGCGCGTTTGGAGAGAAGAAGTAGGAGAAGTGATTCCAAATTGTTTATAGACATGTATAATCTCTGTGACGGGGGAGGGGTCACGCCTCACTCCCTCCTACATCCGACAGTAGAGTAAAACAATTTTCCGTTGTGTTTTATTAGGATAAATTCTATTTTGATTTTGTGCTTCACCAGCAAAGAGACAAAAAAAAGGTTGCTGTTGTTCTTCGAAACCTCTATGTCCTTCTCTCGTCCTCTTTTCGAGATGTGCTGTTGATATGGTGTTGCTCACACATACACACACACACACACACTGCAAATTGTCTTTTAACGCAGGGAGCGCATGAACACCACTCAGAACGAGCTGCTGCACATTCGTCTCATACCTCGTTCTTTTAGAGACCCATTAGTTGTTTACCATCGCCTTTCGACAAATTTAAGCTTTGAAGAAAGGTACAAAAGAAAAAAAATCCGTTGCCTAACATTCGCATCAACACACAGGCACACCAGTCCCATTTCCCTCTTCTCTCACAAGGGCTGCGGCACGCGGTGTGGGTGCACGGTGAAGTGCTCCAGCACCTCCGTCGTGGGCTTCCTCCGTCGTCTCTCATTCTGCATGGGCGCCCAGCGACTCGGGTGCTGCTTCAAATGAGGAGGGCGATGTTCCTCTAAGCCTTGCCCCGTCAGACTCCACACAAACTTGCGGTCCAGCTCATAAACCTTCGCCGGTTTCTGCACCGCGATCACGTAGGCGTGAAGCTGACGCGTCTTGGCGTCGAGGCGGAAGCGAATGAAGTGCTTGTAATCCTCAATCTGAAACGCTGAGTAAGTGCCATCGTACATGTAATCGAACGAGGTGACGGAGATCAAGAGGAAGGTGCCAATCAGCATGGACACGATGGGCGTGATGACGATCCAGTAAAAGAAGAGCACGTACACGTAGTAGATGAGAATTTGCAGGCGTGACACGTCGTCGGAGAAGACGCCCATAACGCCGCTGCTCACGGTAGTGGAGAGGTAGCCAAACGTCTCGAAGGGGTCAAAGCAGCGCAGCAGAACCAGCACCCAGCGCATCGGCTCCGTAGTGGCAATAAAGCCTTTCAGCGAGCCGAAGGTGCGCGCTATCGTGTGCTGCTCCCCACCAAGGATCTGCCACACGTGTTGTGTCAACGTGCCGATAATCACCTTAGTCTGCGTCTCCATGACGCTGCTCCACCGCCCCTCCGCCGAGTACAGGAAGCCGTTGTCCATCAGATAGAGAATCTGCACGTGAATAAACGCCATCGCGGCGCTGCAGCTGAGCGTGACGGCGAAGGTCCACGCCGCGCCGTAGCACAGTCGCCACCGCAGCGAGGCGTGGCGGTCCGACCCAGCTGTGGAGAAGCACATCCAAAAGAAGAGAATCGGGAAGATCGAAATGATGCCTTTGGTGGACACGTGCGACATGATCTTCGTGGCGTACGCCACCCACAGCGAGAAGACCTGCGCCACACCGACGGGCCCAGCGGCGGCGGATGTCTCCGATGTGCCGCGCAGCTCCGTTTCCACTGGCAACGGCAGCACAGAGAGGAGGATCACAAAGCACAGGAAGCCCACCACCATGTCGAACTTCCAATTCA
>JASAOD010001824.1:0-38045 GCA_030849845.1 Crithidia brevicula | reverse complement strand
GGGTTGAAGTGCAGGTGCTTGCGGGCAGCAGCCAGCTCACACATGAGCTCGTTGCACGACACCGGGTATTCGCTGTCACAGCCTGGCTTCGGACGGGGGTCGTACATAATGTGGTTCACCTCATCGCGGTACTCCGCGCGTGCGATGTGCTTCTTGGACGGGTTCATGTACTTCTGGCCGGGCATGCGCTCCACCTTGAGGTCAGCGGGGGTGACCGTCTTGAGTGGCGCACGGTGAGCGCGCACCATCTTGCTGTTCACGCGCTGGCGGGAGTCGATGTTGAGCGACATGGTGATGGAGAAAGAGAAGGTTGTGTTTTTATTTTTGTGTATCTCTTAGAGAGAGAGTGATGAAGAAAAGATGCTTAGCTTTGGTTTTTTGATGAGAAGTTAAACAGGTTGGGTTAACAGTTTATAAACTTGTTTTTTTTTTCGGAGATGAGTCACGAACAGTGATATGCAGAAGCATGGGAAGCAATTTGCATCATCGACAATGTCAAGTTGAATGGGAAAGGTAGGAAGCAAAGATGTAAGGCGAAAAAAAGTCGATTACTTATATGCTAGGGCATAGAAAAGGCTCACCACTTCTTCCTCAGCTGTGGAGAGGGATCTGTGAGAAGCACAGGCTTTCACACGACTCTTGTTTTTTTTTTTTTGATTCTTCTTATTATTATTCGTTTCGGGGAGCAAAGACCCCCCAGAATACAATGTTGGCACGCTGAAAAGTACGTTTGCACACAGAGCGATGCAGGAGCTTTCCGGATCTCGTCCTTTCACACGAACGAAGTCAAAAAGGAGGATGTCGGTGCTCCTCACAGTGCAAAGACGCTGTCGTGTCTATGTGACAGCACCCAGGCGCTCACTAACAGTAGTGAGCATCGACCTGAACAATACTGTTACTACCGCCGTTGCACCATTATGTAAGTTTTGTTTGTACTTTGCTTTCTTTGGTTGCTACATCGAGGTTGTTTTTTTTTTTTTTTTTGCTTGACAATTGGGCAACACACCGGCACTCCGAGGAAACCAGCACAAACGCAGTAAACCGAAAGAAAAAGCATACGCCTCGCGTCATCTGCAGAAACAAAAAAAAAAGATTCCGTTTTTTTTTTTCTTCGCGAAGACGAGGAGGACAACAAAAAAGAAGGCAGTCGCACCTCGTAATCTTTTCTTTTCCCGCAAGTGTTTCCGCATTTACGTACGGAGACACATTCGCGCAGATCACGAGGGAACGAACATGAGACACTTGGAAAGGTGTGGCGACAAAGATGTGACGTCGGTTTGCCGCCGGAAAATTACAAACACATACAGGGCCAAATACTCGGGAAAATAAACCAAAAACAGATAGACAAGTATAAGCAAACGAAGATAAGAAGTTGGCGCGAGGCTTTAAAACGCTGACCAGGCAAATAAATAATAATAATAAAAGACTGAAGTTCTGAGAAAAAAAAAAGATAGCAAGGTAGTATGTGTTGGCCCTCGCCACACGACCACACTGGGGCACAGACACGCGCAGCTGAATGTAGAGTGAGAAACATAAGCGTTCACAATGGATACCCTCTCTCTAAGATGACCTGACTTCCATGCTTCTTGTTTTTATTTTTCTAACCTGACACCGTCCTGAACATGTATGTTTCGTTCTTTCCTTTTCTCTCTGGTCAGTGCCGATCAAGCAGCGCCTCGTTTCGAAACACCTGAAGAAGGGGAAGGGCACGGGGACCCGACAAGCCTCAAGCAAGAGATGCGAGATGGCCGCGACAAAGGTACGCCGCGTGCAACGTCCCTCCTTTTCCCCCTCTCTCCCTCTTTCCACATTAACCCTCTTGTCCGAAGTCTGCCGTAAACTTGACGTGTTGCTCGATATCGTCCTCATTGACGGAAGGCTTGCTGGTGCGTAGTGCCTTGATGAAGTCCTCCTTCGTAACCGGCATCGGCATCAACAACTCCGGCTCCGGGATCTCACCGACGGACATGGGAAACGCATCCGGGTCGCCCGGTGAGCATGGCACCAGTCGGTTGTTAACGGTGCGGGTCGGGTCATGCGGATCGGGGCCCACCACGCGCTTGAAGTGCGTCGCCACCTGCAGTGTTCGCACGCCTTCCATGAGCGCGTTCCGCACCACGTTCTCGATATCGCTACCGGAGTACCACTCCGTGCGCTTCGCCAGGTCGAGCCAATCCTCGTCGTTGACGGTGTTGGGGGTGTCGCCCATGTGAATCTTGAACATCTGCAGGCGGGCCGGCATCTCCGGCAGCGGAATGTAAATGCGCCGCTCAAACCGGCGACGAATGGCGCTGTCGAGACACCAGGGAATGTTCGTCGCGGCCAGCACGAGAACGCCCTCGTCGTCGTGGCCCACGCCCTGCATCTGCACCAAGAACTCCGTCTTGACACGGCGCGACGCGTCGTTCTCGCTGTCGGAGCGAGCCGACACGAGAGAGTCGATTTCATCCACGAAGATGATGGAGGGCTTGCCCTCAGCCTTGTAGGACTCACGTGCCATCTCGAAGAGGCTGCGGACCAGCTTCTCGGAATCACCCAGCCAGCGCGAGAGCAGATCGGAGCTGCTGACACTCAAGAAGGTGCCGTCGGCCTCCGTGGCGACGGCCTTGGCTAGGTAGGACTTACCCGTACCCGGGGGGCCGTAGAGCAGGATGCCGCGCCACGGCTTGCGCTTCCCGGTGAAGAGTTGTGGAAAGCGCATGGGCAGAATCACCGACTCTTTCAGCGCCTGCTTGGCAGCCTCAAGGCCCGCGATTTGGTCCCACCGCACGTTGGGCTTTACCTTGACGATGGCGCCGTCGAGATTGTTGCGCATGCGCTGCTTATCCTCGTCGTCCTCCTTCGACTTCTTGCTCGCTGAGGCGGTCTTCTGGGCAGTCGCGTTGGCGCCTCCCTGGTTCCCGGCATCCTGGTCACGTGAGTTGTCCAGATACTCTTTGATCTTCTCCGCGCGGGCGATGATGTCGGACACCTTGCGCTTCAGATACTCGCGCTTGGTGGGGTTCTTGTTCTCGTACTTGATCGCAGTCAAGAAGACGTCGATCGTCTCCATGTACCACCGGTACGCCTCCTCGTACTCCTTGTTCTCATCGAGCGCCGCCGCCTTCTTGAACAGCTCGACACCCTTGCTGGTGAAATCCACGGACATGTTGGGCAAAGGTACGTTTGACACAAGATAGAAGAGGAGACAATACCAACAGGTGGGAGCGACGAGAGAGGAGTATCACACGTCAGAGAGCAAAGAGACAGATAGTTTGCTCTGGTGTCGGCGGTGAGGGGAAAAGAAGCCGTGCGGGCGGAGAGTCAACACAGCACAAAGACTACCCAACAAAGATCCAAACGTTCACGGTTCCAAAAACAAGGAGGAGGAGAGGAAAAAAAAAGCGAAAGCAGAAGGCAATTGGCAGAAAGTTACACGAGAGCGAGAAACAAAAACGAAAGAGGGAGAGAAAATAGACGAATTAGAACTGAGAATTTCTTTAAAGCTTTGGATGCGTGTCTTTTCTCGCAGAGAAGAGTTCTTCACCTATTTTTTTTCTGTGTGTGAGTAATGCGGAAGAAAAGGGTTCTTCGGTGAGGATGGGGACGTTGATGGACGCACGGAAGGCGGAAGTGTCGAGTTCAGATGTGGAGATCACAAGCTATACAATGAAGTACGACAATCACGAAACAACGAAGGAAAGCAAGGAAACGTAAAAAAAAAAAGGGAGAAAAGAAAAAAGTCAAGCAAAGAAAAAAGAAAGATAAAGCAATAAACAAAAGGTTTAACTCTCTAGTGTAATTCAAGTGGGTTTTGACGTTGTTGTTGTTGTTGTGTGGGGTGCGGTGAAGGAAGAGAAATCCAAAGAGGAAGAGAGAAGGTGCTGAGAAACTAACGTTGGAGCATTTGCAAACGTGCAAGGGGAAGCATGAGACGTCACTGAACCAAAAAAAAAAAGGGGGGCACTACGGTTGCACGGAAAGTGAAGCGCTTGCCGTTGTATATCACACAACGTCACGCACTTAGATCTCCTTGGTGTCTCTTCCAGTGTGTCCTCAAAGAAACGTTGCTTTCAAGCTAGTGGAAAGGGGGAGAGTTGCGAGGTGAGGATACACATCCCTCACCATACCACAATATGGCAAACATAACCCTCAGCGTTCATCTTTCTCTTCTTCTTTTCATTCTCACTGGGGCATCTGAGTCACCTCATTGCATGTCAGGCAAACCTCGAAAATAGAGATAGACTACCTAGGTTTCAATTTTTTTTTGTTGTTGGTGCTTTTGCTGGATACTGCGCTATAGTGTTTGAGGAAAGGCGCACCTCGACTCTACTGATAATGCAGACGCCGTAAACCCAATATAGGAAGCAAACAGAAGGACACGAAAAGAAAGAAAGGAAAAAAAAAGATAATACACGATCCAGCTGGCAAAAAGAAAACGAGAGCAATGAAAAAAAAAGCGTAAATGGGAAGTCATCAAAGCAACATAAAAGATAAACGTGGCAACATCACACGCGCATTACACACAAAAAAAAAGAGTATTCGTTCGCTTTCAGAACAGAGCAACTTACACTTCCCTCCTTTTTTCTTTGCAATTGTTTGTTTGTTTGTGTGTGTGTGTGTGTGTAGAATTAAGAGGTGAAAGAATCTCAGGACAGCAATCCACCACAAGCAACGCATCTCCCTCCGCACCTTTCCTTTTAGCACACCGTTGTGACTGTCCCCATCGCATGTCCTCTTATCAGACCGTAGTGTGCTTTTCTTTAGACGGTGTTCGTTCGCTCTCTTGAGGCAGAAACACTTATACATACACACCCACAAGCGATGCGGCATCTGACGGTCAGACAAACACCATTTTTTTTTTTTTAGTTTTGTCGAGGGAGATGAAAAGGCCGTAAGGGATAGGATGCGCCACAGACTCGTACACCAGCCTTCGCACACGCACGCACAAACCGGCAGCGAACAAAAAGAGTGCGATGTAGTAGAAAGAACTGCTCGGCAAAGGGAAAAAGAAGCTAATGGGATGGGCACAGCAGTAGCAGCAGTCAACAAAACGTATATACGTTCAACTCCCACAACGCTGGTGTGCAAAGAAGACGAGAATCACGCGGCAGCCACAAAAAAAAACTTCACGGTGGCGCGCGTCGGGCTTTGTGGAAAGTAAAGTGCTCGTTGTTCCCATTCCGTTGTTCCGATGCAAGTGAGTGGTAGTCGCCGTATCCGGTATACAAACACATGCCCACCAACATCGGCGACGCTGAGAGGTGCGTCCTTACGACGGCGTCTCCACCCAGTGGATACCAACACCAAAAAAAAAAATCAAAAGGAAGGAAGAGAGAGCGAATTTACGGCGGCTAATCCTTGCCCTCCATCAATCGATGCTCCATGATGGTCTGCAGTCGGTGGATGACCGCCTCAGCAGTGGGGCGGGCCGCAGGTTGATGCACCAGCATTGAGACCACCAGCTTGCTAAAGTCCTCCGAGTAGGTGTACCGACGCACGCGCTTGATCTCGCGCTGAATGGCACGCTCTAGCGAGATCGGCGTCCACTCAGAGGCAGAGAGCACGAGTGAGTCGCCCGAGTCCGTCCGCACGCAAGGGAAGTCGGGGAGGGTGGCCAAGACAAACATAACGACGCCGAGACTGAAGACGTCGGCCTTTGTGTTACCGTAGCTCCTCTCTAACTCTGGCGCCCGGTACTCATAGGTGGGGGACTGCTCTCGCCGCTTAATCACACTCGCCGTAACGTCCACGGTGCGACAGAGATCGAGGTCCATCAACAGCACTTGCTCCTCATGGCTCAAAAGTAAGATGTTCTCGGGCTTGATGTCACGATGCACCAGCGGGGGGTCCTGCGTGTGCAGATAATTCAAGGCCCCCGCAATCTGCAGGACTATAGAGCACAACTTCACCTCCGCCACGGGCTTGCGCTGCCGCTCGATAAACTTCTTTAGATCGCCCTCGTTGTAGAAGGGCATAACCACGCCGATACGCAGCGGGTTGTCAATGACAAACACGTCGAGGTAGCGGATGAGATGCGGGTGGTTCAGCTGGCGCATCCGTTCCACCTGCCGCGCCTGGGCATCAAAGGCGCCAACATCGGTGTCGTTGAAGATCATCTCCTTCAGCACAACGACCTCGTTCTCCTCGGTGTGACACTTATAAACCACGCCCTGCGCGCCTTCCCCTAGCTTCTCTTTTCCCAGCAGTTTTCGGTATTTGGTGCTCTGGACCGCCGCGGCAGCTACAGCAGCGATGCGAGCCGGCGGCGGAGGCGCGGCCACCGGCGCAGCGACGGAGACAATCGGCAGCGGCACAACGCGCAGAAACGCATCGTCGATGTCGTGCCGGATGTGGGCGTTGCGCGGAGCCTGGGACATAGGGTAGTCGCAGCAATCGGCGCACTTCAACTGCCCGCATTCGAAACTGCTGCCCCGGCAAACACAGCTGAAGCAGATGGGCTTCGCACAGAGGTCGCAGAAAAATTGCAGCTCCGTGTACGATAGAGGCTGCACGCAGCGGCCGCAGCGGAAATAAAAGTCAGGCGCCGTACATCGTGCACAGACGCCGATGCTGGTGCGGTTCGGGTAGCGCAGACGCGTGCAGCGCTCACACACGGCGCTACGACAGCAGATGCAGAAGTTCAACTCCTTATCCGCGTAGGTAGAGTGGCACAAACTACACTGATAGTTGGACATCGCTTTCCTATCGTGCGTAGATGGACCACGAGGCACTAGCTTCAGGTTGTGTCTCCTGTGTTACAAAGAAAGTGGTATCCCTCAAGTATATCTCACATAGGCGTTCGGAGAGAACGAGGTTCTTCTCTATGTTTTTTCTTTTTTATATATATTCTTTCAGCAGAAGCAGTCGACGTATTTTTTTTGGAGGAGAGAGACGGCCTTGTCACTCGTGTACGTGCTGCCTCCTTATTCTACAAGGCAAGGACTCTAGTGCTCTAAAACCAAAGGAAAAAAAACCCTTATGATCGAGTATGTGCGAATTGGGTAGTGGGGGAAAGCCACATACGCATGAATGCGTGCACGTGTGGAACGTATTGGAGCGGAAAGATACGATGAAGGCTCGGGTTAGGTAGAGAAGAAATAAGTGAGGAGAGTGAGATGGTGCTTGAGTGAGAGGCCAACAACTCGATTTTGAGAGGGGTGAAAGTGGGCATTCAGCCTCACGCGGTGGCAAAGAGCGAAAGATACAATAGCACAAATGCATGCGTGACGACGCTAAAATCATAGATGTTTGCTCTCTTTTTGTTTTTTTTTAGGAGATTCGCCTCTAAAAGAAGTGGCAGTGGTCTCTTGCTGGCGCCTTCTTGACCCCCGATAGCGCTAGAGTTATGGCGTCCTTGTACAGGCGCTTACACACGCACGTATGCGAATACTGCGCCTCTGCTATAAGAAACAAAGAAAATGGATTTGTGGATGTGCAAGCCGTACTTAGCGATGTACGCAAGGGAGAGAACAGAGTGAAAGGGCAGCTGTGTGCAAACAGCAGGGGCAACCTCTGCTCCAGCAACGACCGTGAAAATCGTAAAGCGGGGCAAAGAGAGACGACAAGCGTGTCTACAAACTAAATAACAATGATGGTCGGCAAGACGCGACATACAACTACGGAAGGAAAAAAAAGAAAAGTCAAATATGGTGTTGTACAGGCACCTCCGACAAGAAAACTATGCGTCATTGCGGATAAAATGAGATGAGAAAGATATGGGGAAAAAAAAAGAGATATAAGCGATACAAAAAAAAAAAAACGAACAATGACAACACCACGGGATGATATATACGAATGAAAAGTGGGTGTGGGAAGAGAGGCACAGAGCCAGAGGCCTTCTTCAACCCTCTCTTGCCAGCAACTCGCTCGTTGGTGCGATACAGCTCAACAATGCACTTTCGAAACTGCAACACAGACACACACACACACACACACCACATTCACACAAAGCCAAACGCAGAGAGAGGAAAAACGGAAGAGCCACCGCAATACAACCCTATTATCGTTCGTTGCGGACTTCCAATCACTCTTACCTCTCCCTAGACTGCTTCCACGGCAGCTTCGTTTCGCGTAAAGGCGCGACTCCGCTCCTCGTTCATGAACGCCGGGCCCTTCACAGAGAAAGAGGACTGCGAGGAGGACGACCACGAGACCCGGTCGCTCTGCGGCACGACCTCCCCCGCCCCGTACTCACGCTGCGTGGCGTAGTCACGCTGGGGGTCGTACTCGCCCTGGTCATTCACGTTCGTCTCCGCGTCACCCTCGCAGCGGTCGGCATTGGCGTGGGATTCGTTGCTGCTAAGGTCGTTGTTGCTGGTGCTGGCATTGTTGTTGTGGGGGTTGCGATGGAAGGGACTGTGGTTCTCCCGCCGAGGGGAGCGGGCATTGCGGTACAGTCGATCCCCCACCGGCTCCTTCGGCATCCCCACCGACTGCCGTCGAGCCATCTCGGTGATCTGCGGTTGGAAGGACGGCGAGTGCATCGCCCGGCGCGATGGGGACGTGTTCGGGCTTGTGGTAGGGGAGTTGGTGCGGCGGCGGTATAGGCGGTCGAAGACAGACTCCCGGCGCACGGCGGAGTCATCCTTGTCGGCGGCGCGCGAGGGCAGGCGAGTGCCGCGAGGGACTGGGTAAAGCTGCTTGGCAAAGTCGGAGATCTCCGGCTTGTGGGCATGCTCCGGGGTGGCCACCGGCGACGGCGGGCTGCTGCGGTGATAGAGCCGCTGGAAGACGCTGCGGTCGTGACTCACCTCTTTCTTCGCGAATTCGCTGATTTCGGGCTTAAAAGAGGGCGAGGCGGGCTGCTGTGGTGCCTGGCGAGGCTGCAGGAGGTGCGGAGAGATGTGGCGAATGCTGTAGCGGCGCGGGGAGACCTCAGAGATGCCGGAGGCCGGTGAGAAGGCAGGGGAGGTGCCGCCCATAGGAGAGTGACTACGCGCCTCTTCAATGAAGATGGAGCGCCGCTCCTCCTGCCCGGGCAGGCTGTGGATGCGGGGCCGGAAGGTCAGCTCCCGCAGGTCCCTCGCGGCCTCCTCAGCGTCGCGGCGCTCCCGTGCGCGGAGGTCAAGCAGGATGCGTCGCTGGTAGGCGGGCATGGCGGCGGGCGGGTCTTCTTCGCGAAGGATAAGGTCGTCTGCACGGACACTCCAGCGGGTGAAGGGGCCGTCTGCCGCGTCCGGTGCAGCGCTGGCCCTCTTCGTCCGCGGCTTCTCCGTCTCCCGTGCGTGCTGCATGGAGGATGTGGCGGCAGAGGAGTGCGCGGGTGCACCTGCACGCGACGTGTGCTTCGACTGCGACGGCGACGTCTTAGCGGACGCGTCCTCTCGCACCACCTCTGCCTTTCGCGTTGCCGGGGGCGGGGCCGATGAGATGCTGGACTTTTCCAGCTCGGTAGACGCGGTGTAGCTGCTGGAGTACGAGTACGAGTACGAGCCAGACGCGGTGTAGCTGCTGTAGCTGCCGTAGCTGCCGCTTGGCGTAGGCGGCGCGGGTTCGCTTGCGGCAGGACGACTGGCAGGCCCCTCGGATTGCCCCGCGGACGCGTGCGGAGGGGTTGCCGAGGGTGCCTTTTGAAGTGTCGGCAGCTCCGCAGACGTTTCCTTGGCCGGTGCTGCTTCTTCTGCCTCCTCCTCCTCTCCTTTCTTCTTCTCCTGCGGCGACGAGTGTGCCTCCGAGCCGCTCTC
Organism: Crithidia brevicula; assembly: GCA_030849845.1. Taxonomy (NCBI): domain Eukaryota; phylum Euglenozoa; class Kinetoplastea; order Trypanosomatida; family Trypanosomatidae; genus Crithidia; species Crithidia brevicula. The sequence goes on along the minus strand of JASAOD010001824.1, from coordinate 28,380 downwards.
CGCCTGGTGTGCCTCCACAGCGTCCGCAGCGGCGTCTTTCTCCGGCTTCTGTCGCTTGCGGCGCACCACCGCCTTTACCCGCTTCGCAGGACGATCCTTCGCGGGCTTCTCCTTGTCTGTCGATGCCGCCGCTGGCGGCGCAGCGGCTATCGTCGTCTCAGGCTGTGCCTTCTCTGCCGGGCTATGATCCTTCTTCGCCTTTGCTGAGGCCTCTTCCTGCTCGTTGACGCCTTCGGAATAGATGGCGAAGGAGAGGGAGGAGCTCGTGTGCGAGGTCAGCGCATGTGTCGGGTGCGCGTCTACAGGAACGTTTTCCGCGTCCTTTGCGGGTTGCTGTGGGGCAGCCGGGATCGCCTCGGCTTCGTTTGCTGGCGATACAGCGGTGTGTTGAGACTCCTCGTGTGTGGTGTCTTCGAGTGTCGACGCGGAGTGGCCGTCGGTGTGGCCGTCCGCGGAAGCGGCAACGGGGATGCTCAACTGGCCCTCAGAGCCGCGACGGGGTTCAGCGGCGTCCGCGGTGGGAACTGATGGCGCCGCGTTCACGTTCACATCGACCGGCGGCGCGCTTGCCTGTTCAGCCACGGGGCCATCCAAAGCAGCCCTCTCCTTGTCGGCCTTCTTCTTCTTGGAGAAGAGACCGCAAAGGGCCGAAGACTTGGCTTTTTTGTGAGGCGCGGCCTCGTCCGCCTGTGCCCTATCCTTCTTGGAGGAGAATAGCCCGCACCCAGCTGACGCCTTCTTCTTCTTTGGCGCCTCCGTCGCCGGCGCCTCTGGGGCGGGGGTTGGAGCAGGGCTGATCCGCTGAGGCGCTGCGTCACCTTCCGCGGGTGAAGCAATAGCAGCCACAGCGGAAGGAGCAGCGGCCCTCTCCTCAACGGGCTCGCTGTGCTCGTGGGAGGACATTTCCAGCTCCGGAGCAGACTCAGCAGACACAGCAGCAGCATCGGTGGGCGACGCATTACGTCCAGCTGGGGAGGATGCGGCGGAGGCGCGCGCGGACGTCAGTGCCGTGTTGCTCACCTTGGCACGACTCGATGGTGTGGGACTCGCCGGCCGCACCGCCGCCTCTGCGGGATCAGCTGCGGGGACCTCATCTGCGAGCTGCTCTGTAGGTGGGGTGTGCAACATGGAACGGCGGGCCTCTGATGGAGTGGCCTCTGCCTCCTCCTTCTCCTCCTTCTCCTGTTTCTCCTTTTGATCAAAGGCCTTGAGTGGCATCTGCGCTGCGCTGGGCGTCTCGGACGAGTGCGAGTGGTGGGAGTCCGCAGATGGCGACGAGGCGGTCTTTCGGTCGGGGTTGTGAGGGTCAGGCGACACAACCGGTGGAGCCTCCGCGACATCGTGCCGGCTAGAGGCGTGGGCGGAGCTGGCCTTGTCGCTCACGTGCTCTGGCGGCGCAGAGGCGACACCGTTGCTTGGAGGAGTGTTGTTTCCTGTGGGCTGCGCTGGAGGCTGGGCCGGCGGGATGCGCTTTGCGTCGCTTCCCCCGTGCGCAGAGTCGACAGAGGAGCTGCCGTCGTTGCCGGTTGGGGGCTGCTGCACGTGCGTCTGCAGCGTTGGCTCCTCCTCACTGTCCGTGTCATCGCTGTCGACGACTCTAAACTGACTAAAACGCCCCATGATGTAGAATGCAAAAAGAAAAGATCGAGGAGAAACAAAAAACTGGTTGTGCCAAGATAACAATGAATAAATAAATAAAAGATGCTGGATTGTTTTCGAAGTAGATAAAACTTGCTGAAGGTCCTGCAAAGCACACGATACAACAAATGTGATTTTTGGAATGACCGGAGTGTTCAAACAAAAGCGTAGGCTGAGAATGAGCCAATGTTAACTTTTTTTTTGTAGAGACTGAAAAGAACTAAAACCTGGAAGTGAAACACGTGATAACGCGCTTTCTTTGCTGAATAGACAAGCGCTCGCTGTCTCTTCTACCTACAACCTGAAGTCGCGAATGCAGTGCGGTGACTTGCAACTCGTCAGCGCACACACACGTACAGATCACAGAGTGTGTTGGGCAGGAGGTGAGTTAGTGTGCTACGTAATATACACAGCTCAGTTCTATGCGTACATGAGAGAGTGATTGGAAGGCAAGAGATCATAACAGTGCAACACAAACGAACAATATGACACAAGTGTGTGGAGATCAGGAAAGAAGCGGAGAGAAGTATAGAAGCATCTGTCAACAAACCAAAGGAAGATAGAGCTCTAACGGCCACGAAGCGCTAGTGCTGAAAAACGTACGACGAAGTGCCCGCTAAATGCAAACTGAAGACACACACACACGCACACGTCCATGCTCCACTTGAGCAGAGAACAAGGAGTGCGCCCGTACGAGTTTCTCCTGTTTCGTCTAAGGAAGAGAGCAGTTGAACGTAGTCTGGCCTTCGATGTCGTGTCGGCGATGGCGACCGCAGGCCTGAGGGCAAAGACTACCACACGGTACACAATTCGCACATACATGCACCTCGAAGCAGAAGGGTGCGCGTTCCTCTCCCACACACATACACGCACATTCTGTTCTTCCGGCTTTTGCAGCCGAGGTTTCCTTGAGTTGGGGGTTTTTTTTTAGGGGTAAAGTATTTGAAATGAGAAGAAAAGAAAAGTCTGAAACGACATAGAGTGTTGAAGAGCACCTCAGCGAATTTACTTGGTCTTGTCCTCCTTGGCGGCCTCCTTCTTCGCGGCGCGGGCCTTGCGGGCACCAAAGAAGCGCGTGGCGGAGTGGTTCTTCTTGAGGAACGCGTACACGTTCTTCTTCGCCTCCTCGCTCGACANGGGGAGAAGCCGCGGCCAAGGCGCTTCTGCATGTTGTGGCGCACCGTCGGGCAGTTCACCTGAGGACGCAGAGCCTTCAGCGGGCGGGGGAACACCTTCTTCGCCTTCACCAGGCGCAGACGGCGACGGCGGTGCTTCTGAGCCGGCTGGTTCAGGAACACCTTCACGTTACCCTTCTGCGACGAGCATGGGTTCCAGTGCTTCTTCTGGTGGACGTGGGGGATCGCGTTGTTTCCCTTCGGCATCTTCACTACTCTTTTATAATTTCTTTAACAATATGTTACGCATAATTTATAATTATTTTTTAATTTGTGAAGTAACGTCACCCACGGTAGCACATTGTCAGGCAGTACGGATTGACGGCAGAGAGAAAACGAGCGGGGAAACGAGAGAGAGAAAGTGAAGAAGACACGGCCATGCCCAAGGACGGGATAGCAAATATAAAAGAAGAGAAGAACGCGAAGGGACAATTGAAAAAAAAAAGGATGGGTCGAGGATGAAAAACAAGGTATGCGAAAAGAGACAAGAACTAAGAGGACCGTAACCGTATGCTGACTGAGCAGAGTGAGGCGAATAGGCGTTCTCGCAGTACCGCGAATCACCCCTGCAGCTCAATTATTTGGGTTCGACACCTTCTTTATCTTTCTTGACACACCCACGCACATCGTTGTTTTACTCAGCCACGCCCATCCGCTTCTTCCTCGAGCGGAAAACATAAAGTGCTAGAGAACAACAGGAAAACTTGCCCCAGCAGCCGTGGTGTTTTCCATGTTTAATCGCCGTCTGTCGGCGAGCCCCACGCCGCCTCCCTTAACCCCTGTACTAATGAACAAAGAGAGCAGCACCTTGCGTCATAGTCTTTACTGTGCCGCCCAGCGCGGTTTTCGGCCGTTCAACGGCGCTATGTGTGAGGAACAAATTGCTACGATTTGTTTTTGTTTTTTTTTGTTTTTTGGTAAATGTTTTTCAAGAAATGAGTGAAGTGAAAAGGAAAAAAAATAGACTTGAAAACGAATCTTCAAGCCAAGTTGGATGTCCAGCAAGAGGCAGAAACACCAAGAAACCACACAAAGTAAAAGGCAAACACCACGCGTGAGAAAAGTGCCGTCGAAAGAACAAAACCACCCACCAAGGCCGTCTCAGCCCACGCGTGGCGTAGAGATACTTTAGCGAATTTACTTGGTCTTGTCCTCCTTGGCGGCCTCCTTCTTCGCGGCGCGGGCCTTGCGGGCACCGAAGAAGCGCGTGGCGGAGTGGTTCTTCTTGAGGAACGCGTACACGTTCTTCTTCGCCTCCTCGCTCGACACGGCGCGCGGCGCCTCGCGGGCGGGCATCACCACGGAGCCCACGGCCGCATCGCCGAAGCGGGAGCGGTCCTGGGTGGCAGCCTTCACCTCCTCCTCCGAGGCCTCGCCCTTCTGAACCTTCTTGTGGTTCACCGGGAACAGCACAAGCTTGCTCAGGTACGTCTTCAGGCGCTGCACGTTCACGTTCATGCCCTCCTCGGACTTGTTCTTGCGGCGGCCGTCCACGCGGATGCCAATGGTGGCAGCGTAGTGGGGGTTCAGACCGGCAGCCTTCAGCTCAGCCGGGGAGAAGCCGCGGCCCAGGCGCTTCTGCATGTTGTGGCGCACCGTCGGGCAGTTCACCTGAGGACGCAGTGCCTTCAGCGGGCGGGGGAACACCTTCTTCGCCTTCACCAGGCGCAGACGGCGACGGCGGTGCTTCTGAGCCGGCTGGTTCAGGAACACCTTCACGTTACCCTTCTGCGACGAGCATGGGTTCCAGTGCTTCTTCTGGTGGACGTGGGGGATCGCGTTGTTTCCCTTCGGCATCTTCGCTAATAAACACCTGTGCAGACGCGAGAAGAGTTGGTAGCAAAGAGAAAGGAAATGTTTGTTGTGATGGTTATTTTGAGTAAAAAGAAAAAGATAGAACAAGGCAAACAAGAGAAGAAGGCGAGGCAGAGAAAGAGTGAGATGAGCAAGATGCTGGAAGATGGCGTTGCGCGATTGCCGCATAAAGGAAAGGTGCCGCAACCTATAATTACAGAATCAAATACAAGAGAGAGACCACTTAGTGCAATTTGGCAGTTGTTTTTCAACCTACAATGAAGCAAAACAAAACGTACAATTAGCGCCTACTATTCATTTCGCTCTTCCATTCTACTGGAGGGTGGCGCAGCTATGAACATGCATGTTGCAGTCAACTTGCACCGTTGATACTCTACGAGAGAATCCAAAGCTGAGCACTATTCAGTTGTTTCCTGATGGACGCACAGGTCAGCTTTACCACAGCCTTGTATATGCAGCTTTGCTGTTGTTGCATGATTTTTTGTTCGTTCGAGTGTACGTATGTGTGTTGCCCGCGATTAAAGAGCCCAGCACAGTGAGGGAGAAGACGCAGCAGTGCCAGGCGGAGCGTGAGAGCGCCGCCTATCAAAGACGCCGAGGTGGGCTCGCACACTGAAACAACGAAAGAAAGGGTACCCTTTGGCCACGTGCACAACGAGGCGTGGTAATTGGAGCCTCTACTCTCTTTTATTTATGCCGCTTTTGCGCCACATCGAGGTCCTCGTCATGCTTCAGATTTATTTTTAGTCCCCTTTGCACTGACCTAAGGCGCTTTTCTTGTTTGTTCTTTCTTGCTCGCACATGGCGTGTTGCCTACTGCGCTCTTCTCCGGACTTTTCTTTTTTTTTCTTTTTATTCTGCTGTGGGCAAGTTGACAAAAGGAAAAGAAGGTGCTTCAAAGCAATAATCATAACAACAGAAAAAAAAAGATGTGAATAATAATGGTGCGTGCAAGAAAAAGCCGACGCCTGCCATCCTACGTATGAGCCTCCCTTCAATCTCTTTCTCAATCGCGACTTTTCCTTCGCCCTCGAAAGCATTCTAGTTATACTAATCACAACAATGTTGAGAGAAAAAAAAAATCCAATTGGAAGGGAAGAAATGGAGGAGGAAGGCTAGCGTTTCGCAGCGCACAGCACACGCAGGCAACACAGAAGTAATTTAACCGCACCTTCATTGAAGATGGAAGACCGCACCCCGAGAGCGCTCAAACTATAGCATATTCATGCTACGTAAAGCCATCGAGGTTCATGTGTGTGTGTATGAGGCCCGTCAGCATCAACAGTGAGGAGATTCCGCAACGACAACACGAAAAGAAGGAATACAATGGAGGCGGTGGAAAGCACTTGCCGGTATTGCAGGGAGGGTGAATGAAGTTTTTTTTTCCCCCGGTTTCTCTTGCCCTTCTATTCGATTTTGATGGAGCTGGAAGAGGCATTCTTGCTGGAACTCAGCTTCGGGATCGACACGACCAGCTGCGCGTTCTTGAAGCTCGCCTTCACATTCGACTCGTCCAGCTTCGATGGGAGCTCGAAGCAGCGCTCGAAACGGCCCACACCGCGCTCCGCGACGATCAATGGGCGGTCGCTCTGCTCCTCCAGATGTTTGCGGACACCGGAGATGCAGATGGTGCTGGAGTCCTCCGTGTACACGCGCACGTCCCCCTTCTCCATCTCGGGCAGGTCAGCGATGAGCTTGTAGGCGTCGTTCTGCTCCGCAATATCCACCGCCGGGATCCACTCCCCGCGCGACCGCGACGTGAAGAAGGAGCTGAGCATGTTCGATCCCTTCTGAAAGCCGAGGAAGGGAAACGCGAAGGGAAGGCCGTCGAGATCGCTGTTGCTGTCGCTGCGCTTTGCCATGAGTTTTGGTCAAGGCAAAGTATCGTTGATGCCGCTTGCGCAGCTTCTCGGTCAGACAACAAAAAAAAAGCCCACGAAGCGGCGGTAGTTAAGACAAAAGACTGGCGGAGATGCAGTTGCGAATCGGCGCGCGGAAGTCACAGAACAGAGGCTCCAGGAGATGAAGTTAAAATGAAATGTATTGGTAGAAAAATAAGAGAAGTGATGGTAGGAGAAAGGAATGAGTGGTTGCAGTCTGGGATGCAACAACAGGCACAGTTGCACGAGCCCACACAAAACGATAGAAATAAAAGGAAAGAACCGGAAGAGAGGGAGAGTGTAGATTAGGCAAATGTTCGTTGCTTATCCCAACCATGGAAGACAGGGAGGTGTCGAGTGTGACGCCAAAGCCGAGAGAAAGGCCTCCGTGATCAACAGATGAATGCATCCCCCCTAGAAGGCATCACCACTGGAACACGAGCAGTGTGTTTTTGATGCGAGGGTTTTTTTTCTTTCTTCCTCTGCCTCAACGGAGGCTGCACACCACGCACGTTCAAAGCGGTGTGCAGGCGATGGTGCAGTGTCAGAGGTCTCAGCGAACACCCAACGAGCACAATAATGTTCATCGAGGTGATCCGCTTGCTGGTGCTTTTATCGTCTTGCATTGGTGTGCGAAGCGCGTCAAGTAAGCGCCCCGTGTGTACATGTGTGCGTGTGTACTCTGAGAGGCGTTAAGCCCACTGTGTGTCTGCGGTGTTGACCTCTGCAAGTGTATTCATCCACGCAGACGTGCGCATACCACAATAATAATAATAACAAAGAACATCAAAAAAAGGGGGTTTGGGTTTCTTGAGGCAAACATTAATATCATTTAAAAAAAAGAGATGTGCATCCACCTCAGAGACGACACCCTGGGCGACACGACAATACACCGGTTGCGGGGAATGAATGAAAACGAATGCGCGGAACATAAAGTCACAAAATTGTCATTCAGCAGAAGAGGAAAGAGAATTTCCTCCCACAGATAATGAGAGAGATCTTCACTTAGAGTAAGGCAAGTGCCAGCAAAAAAGAAGACGAGAAAACAGGAAAAGATAAAAACCGTTTGAAAAATAAAATTAAGCGTGAAAGAGAAAAATAGAAGCTCAACCATCCCCTCACGAACAACGTTAATATTTTTTTTTGTTGTTGATTTCTGTACGAGAACGAGACGAAAAGGAAAAAGAGAACACCAAATATATATAGTAAGACAGATATAGCACATATATATATATAGAAAGAGAGGTATGCAAAGGCAAGCAAACGGAGAACAAGTAAAGAAGAGGCGACTCGTGAGTCCTCTCCGAAGAGCAGGTGTATAAGCGCTTTCACCACAACGCCGAAAACAAAATCAAAAAGGACCATTGCCGTGGCACAAAGTGTGCACTCTGGAAAAATCTCGTGCGCCGTGTGAACAGTATTGGAAGCGAATTTCACAGCGTGGAAGCTCAGCAGCAAATCATCGTTGCGTTTTTTTTGTTTTGTTTTCATTCTTCGCGTCTGGGTCGTTGACCAAGCGGATCTTAGCACCACCGTCGAAAAAGAAGTCGCAGTATATACTGTGCGGCCAGAACACATGTCGAGAAAAATAAATTGTATGAGGAGCAGAGAGATGCTCAACAATAAACAACGAGGCAGAGCCTTGGAAACCAAAAATTCCACGGTGTGCGTGTATTTGATTTTCTTGTTCTTTTTTTTTTTTTTTGATGCATCCCTTCTTTTCCCGATTTTGTGATCTCTGCGACACAACGGAAAGTGCTGAGTTTGGAAACTGTAAGGGAGGAAAACAATTAAAGCTGTTTAACAGAATAGTGAATCTGATCGCAGCAGTAAGAAGAAAAAAAAAAAGAAGAATTGTGATAAAACCTTAGAAATGGGGACGCAACACAAATACATCAAACCAGCCAAAGTTCATAAAGAGAGCAAATTTTAAAATTAAACAAAAAGGGACTTTCGAAAACGTGCGAAGGATAACGAGAGATCCAGGCGCTCGTAGGGAAAGAGTGGAGTGTACAGATGGTTGAATCAAGGGAAGGAAAAAGAAAAAAAAGGCTCAAGTCTTCGAAAATATCGAAAGAGAGAGAAAACACAAAAAATCAAGAGCAGTCAATGGATAAAGATAATGTAGCATGAGCTGTTGCTCCATCAATCTGCTCGCTTTAGATTGCCGTGCCCTCAAGCTCACTGCACTTCAACAATGGACAAAGGCAAAAAAAAAAAAGAACAGAAAAATTAACATGAAAAAGAAGAAGAAATGTACTCGCCAGTATATGTGTTAATTGTTGCCGTCCGCTCAGCTGTGTTTGTCACATGTAAGAGTTGTAAGAGAATAAGAGGGAAGCCCCGGCGAAATGTCAACAAGCGAGTCCCGCTCGTCTCCACACACTACACCTCTCAAGGCAGGTAAACAATCTACTCAAAGACAGCTACCTGTATACGCTTTCAAGGAGCTCAAAGTAAATAAGAAAAAAAATTACATATTTGCTGCTGTTATTAATCAGAAATAAATAAAAAACGTGTTTTTTTTTTTGTTGGTTGGTATTGTTGTTTGTTTTTTATACATTGGGTACATACGGTGTTTGTGCTTCCTGTCGATGCTGGTGACCGCACCAAATCTTTTCTTCTAGTGGAAAAAATTCGAATGGCAACAGCGGCAAAGCGAAGAAGCAAGCAGAAGGATTTTTTTTTTCAAAAAGGGAGACTCTAGCGCTCATGTGGAGGGTGCACAACACTCCCATCAAAGGACTGAGAGTCTCCGTTGTCAGGTTCCATATTTTATTTTTATTTTTTACTTTTCGTATAGTTTCGTTTTGTTTGGGGACTCCTCCTCGACATCGCGTTGCGCAACACGCGAAAAGAAGATCGACTATAACGGAGAGAGAAAAGGGGGTGCGGACGAAAAATCAGGGCTGCTGTTTGCCACCAGCGGAGAGCCTTCTTGATTCGCTGCGGCACGAAAACTGAACACTTTGATGCATGCGTGTTCATGTGCTGTTGCTGCTGAGTGTGTTGCAATGGCCCTTTGAATGTAGTCGTGATGGTTGTCGAACGCTGTGGTGACACACACACACACACATTCACATACAGCAGCGGCGACTTAGCTGCTCTCTCTCTCTCTCCATATCGCTATCTCTGAAAGCAGCTACGATGCGGCCTGCCTCAGCTCCTCCTCTTCGGTGATGCGCTTCCAGTATTCCTTATTGTCTGCGCAGAGGCCCACTGCAAAGTTCATGGACGGGAGCAGGGCGGACACCGCCTCCACCATGGGCTGCACAATGTACATCATGAACGAAATCTGGCCCTTGGGGAACTCTTCCGCCTCCTTGGTGCGGTCCATAAAAGGGGAGACGGACAGCTGCAGCTTGCGCTCTGCGTCGCCTTGCAAGTAAAACTCCTTGGAGATGTTCTTTGCCCACTCCGCGTAAATGTGGTTGGGGCGGGCACAATTGGAAATGTCCGCCATCTTGATCGACATGGAAAGCGCCAGGCGTACGTCGTCCTTCTTCGAGAACCAATCGCTTGCCTCCGACATTCGCACCTGAAAGCTTTTGAATATTTTTGCGTGGTTGCCCATGTCGGTCGCCAGCACCATCTCAATCATTGTCTCTCGCACCAGGAGGCGCTGCTCGTCGGACAGGGTGGCGAAGATGTTGTAGCGCGGGTTGCGGACGAGTTCGAAGGTGCAGGCGAGGTGGTGGTTCTCCAGGATGGAGCGATCGTTGTATAAGGTGGCCAGGTAGGCGCCGGTGCGAGAGTGAAAGTTGTTGTTCAACCCGGGGTGGTCGAAGTCGTGGACGGCGCCGGCGATGACGCCAGCGAAAATCTCTTCCTTGCTCAAACGGCACTTGCTGGCCAGCCCGGCCACCATCATGATGTAGTAGTTGATCTGCGTCACATCCGCACCGTGCATGGCGTTGTGGTAAGGGTTGGGGTGGTAGGCGCTCTGCACTGCTATAAGAAAACGTCGCACTACAGCGTCATCGAGGTTGAAGTAGCGCACGAGGTCTAGCTTGTACAGGAGGAGATAAGAGGTGTAGAAGAGCGCGTTGCCGTCGGTGATGATCTCTAGCTGGATCGTGTCGTAGTCCCAGCGGTCAATGCCCTTGAAAATCTCAAAGGCCTCTAGAATCACCTTCTGGTTTCCGCTCGCCTCGATCTGCTTTTGGATCTCCGGGCGTTGCAGCACGCGCGAGATGTCGCTGAGCTTCATGTCGGGGCCGAGGGGGAAGGCGGCTCGGATGCAGGCGGACAGCACCTCGTCGGCCTCCTCCTCCTGCGGAATATGCTCAGGCGACCACACGGTGTGCTCGAAGGGCTGCGCACCGCCCTCGTCGTAGAGCTGGTCCAGCGGGTGCTTCGTGACGGTTTGCTCCTCCCGCGCCTTGAGGCGACGCTCGAGGTTGCGCACCTCGCGGCCCTCTAACATGGCGTTCTGCGACTGCAATGCTGATTCCTCGCGGAGAGGACGCACCGTGGGCAGCAGCTTCTCCACGTGCTCGCTGTGCGCCTTCACGGCGGCCGCGAGGACGGCGGACTCGCACTCCACCCTCGCCGCGCAGCCCTCGCGGTCAGTCGAGGAGATGTGGGTGCGATTGTACTGCATGGCGCGCGTGAGGGGGTACATGGCGTAGTCAAAGACCGCCCTCGGCGTCGGTGCGTGGCCGTCCGAGACGAGCTCCATGGACAGCGCGAAGGAGTAGGTGCGGGAGGTGTCTTTGCTATTCACAATGGAGAAGACGGCGTCCTTGCGTGTCGGGGTGACGGTGGTGACGACCGCCTTGGACTTGATCATCGCCGTTGCGATGGACTTGAAGAAGGGCGCCCAGGAAAAGCCGACCTTGGCGGCCTGCTTGGCCTCCGCCAGCTCTGCGTCCGTGAAGCTGTGAGCGAAGATGGACCCCGTGGCATTCTCCCGGTATGAGAACACGGTGTCCTCGGTCCGCGCAGCGCAGAAGAGGAAGAGGGTGCCGATGGCGGTGGACTTCGCGCGGTCCTCCATCGCGAGGGCTCCGTAGTCCTTCACGTACTTCTCTTTTCCCAGCAGCTTGGTTGCCTCGACCGGTGCGGGTGAGGGAGGTGCTGCTTGGGTAACAAGGGCAGCGGGTGGCTCCTGATCCGCGTACACAACCTCGTCGCCGCGGTCAAAGCTTGACGGGTAGTCTGGCAGCTTCGAGTTGAGGGTGCGGTCGGCGGCCAGGCCTGCTGTTTTGTGCGAGGGAGCTGCGGCCGGTGCCGCCCCCGTCGCCTCCTTCGAAGCTCCGCCACCCATGTGGAAATGACAGCTAAGACGAGTTTGAGAGGGAGCGCGAGGGAACGATTTGTGCAGCCAGGCAGGAAAAGAAAACAAATAAGGTGAAAGGGAAAGAGAAAGTATGCGAAAGTCAAAACCTTTCTCTTTTTATTATTATTCTTTGGCTTAGTCAGACTCAGCAAACCCTTCGCAACACAGATGTGTATGAGAGATAAAAAAAAAAGATAATTGCAGTCCTGTGAGGGAGAGAGAAAAAAAAAGTGATGAGGCCCAGTCTTTAAGCTGGCACACCTTTGCGCTCCTTCAGCTTTATTAAATGAGAGTAAGAGAGCTCTTGCTCGCTATTCTGCTTGTTTCGCTCCACGAATCAGTTGTCTTGCGACAGAAGGAAAGTAAAAAACTACCGAACGAAGAAGCAGATGCGTCTTTGAGTTCCGTGACGCGCGATTCCTTTTTCTCTTTTGCCAGTGGAGAGTGCTTTGGGTTAAAGAAATAAAACAGTTGCAGTATGAAAAAAAAGAGTAAAAGACAAAAAGTGAGGAAAGGGGTGGAGGTAATTCGCCAGATATGCGCATGCGCTGTGCATCATTCGTCGAGGCGGAACAAACAGCGTTGTGACCAAAGCTAGTTTTCTTTCCCGAGCCACGTGTTCACGAAGCTGGAAGACATAATGAAGGAGTGAAGCAGTGTGGTCAGTGGCGAGCCCACGTACGCCCCCCAACCCACGCACGTAGAGAAAGGCATTATCCGACAAGGCAGAAAATTAATTTTTATTTTCCTTTAGTGTTTTCCTCGTTTTCGTACGCTCCATGCGCCGTTTCAACACAACCCACACATATCCGGAGACGGGAGCCAGCCAAACATGCTTTGTTTTGTTTTTGTTTTTTTGTGTGTATGTGTGTGTGTGTGCCACCTTACAAAAAGTAAAAAATGCTTTATTCTCGCATTATTCGTGAGCACGCAAGGGAAGTGAAAGAAAACACCAACTATGTAAACACAATAAGAAGGACTTCTAGAAAAAGAAAAAAAGCAATACAATTACACACTCACTTACGGACTTAAGTATATTCGCAGCACTGAGGAACCATTTTGATAAGCTCTAAAACCTCGCAAAAAGAGAGAAACGGATTTTCTTGTTTTGGTAGAACAGAGAGTTATTCTCTGGGGTTTTTTTGTTTGTTTGTTTGTTTGTTTGTTTTGTAAGGCAAACGAGCGCAAAGCACTTGACCAGCAAGAACGCAAACACCTGTAAAGATCGAGATCCGGCGTACACGAAACAAAGTAGAACAATAATGACATTTCTGATGTGCGAAGAGAGCGTGTGCAAAAGTGTTTGGACACAAATGAGCTAGTCTGTTAAATTTAGTGTGTTGCTTTTCCTTCAAGTGAAACGAAAAACTATGCAGCATGGCGAACTAACCGTTGGCAAAACAGTCACGGACACAAGCAATCAAAGACCTGAGCAAAAGGTCCGTGTTGTACCACACAAGTGGATCGCAGGATTGTGCTAGGCTGCAAGCAATGTGCATTGCACACACACACACACACACACACGCAAGGCCTAATCCTTTCGCTTCTTTGTCGCAGCAGCCTTCTTGCGCGGCGTCTTCGGCTTCTTGTGGACCACGACGGGGCGGCGCGGCTCTGGTGAGACGACGTCCTCGAGCTGGCAGGCGAACTCCTCGTCCTTGAGGACCTCCGGCTTCGGGGGCCGCACGCACTTCTTCTTGTGCGTATGTCGCGGCGTCTTCAACTTCTCCGCCGGGAGTGGGAGAGGGGCGAGACGGTCGTACACCGACGTCCTCGGCCGTGCGGTGGGAGAGGAGGCCGATTTGGGCATCGGCGGCGCGACACGCCACAGCTCCTCCTCCTCCTCTGCGAGAGCACCGCCGTCTCCCATCTCCTTCAGCTCGACAGCTGCCGCGTCGGTCAGCTCAGGTGCATCGGCGCATTCCGCCCGCGCATCCTCCCCCACAACGGACTTGGCAGAGGATACCGATGACGAAGACACGCTGACTTGGGGTATGGCAGGCGTAAGCGTAGCCGTAGTCGCTACTGGTGTGGCCGCTGGTGCAGGAGGCGACGGTGGGCGTGGCGCACGCTTCACGGCCTGCACCGCGCTGTGTGTCGGCGTTGACGTCGTCGACTCGGCCGTGGCTGACGGTGCGCGTCGCGTGGCCTGCACAGGGACGGGCGTGGGATGACGGGTGGCCACCACTGGTGCAGGTGCAGGTGACTCTGAAGGTTCTGCGGATGCCGATGCTGGTGGTGCTACTGTCGTTGGCGTTGGCGCACGCGGAGACTTCGCGATGGTCACGGGTGCCTGCGACTCCGCCGGCGCCTCGGGTGAGGGGGCAGGGGCTGAGGAGGAAGATGAGCGGCGCCGTGTGGCCTGCACAGCCGCACGCGTGACGTGCTCGGCGACGGTGGGCGGGACAGGCTTGACCACGTGTACGGCCACCGCCGCGTGCCCTACGGCGGGACTAGGCGAAGACTCCTCTTGAGAGGCATGCACAGGAGCGCTGGCGGCGACAGGGGCGACAGAGGCCGCCGCTACAACGGGCTCGGGCTTCTCAGGCAGCGGGGATTGGCGTGCGGCGGACGCGGAGGCAGTGCGTCGCCGTGTCGCCTCGACCGGCTGCGGTGCGGCCACAGACGGCACGTGAGACTTCTCCGCCGCCTCCGCTGCCCTCTTTCTCACCTCCTCCGCTGTCTCGTCCTCCTCCTCTGAGGGGGGCACGTAGCGGCGGGTGCGCACGACGATGGGCGGCCGCGTGCCCGACGGCTTTGCGGGGGCCGATGCCACCACAGTCGGCGCACACACCTGCACCGCTGCCGGCCCCCCTGCAGTGGCCGCCACGGGCCGCACAGGAGGCAGCGCGCGGGACGGTGCGGCCTGAGGGGCGGCGGCTGACAGGCTGGATGTGGGCTGGGCCACCACCTCGACCGTCTGCTTGGGAAGCGTGTGCTCGCACTCCGCACAGGCGTCCGTCTTCGACGCACTCAGCGACGCCTGGGAGCGCAGCAGTACGGTGCGATCGACGGAGTCCCACGTTGGCTTGGGAATGCGGGAGTTGCCGCGGCCAGCACCAGTAGCGGCAGCAGCCGTCGGCGGCGGCGGCGGCGGGCCGGAGATGAGCGTGGTGCCTCCGTAGTAGCGCTTCGCCGAGCCGTACGGGTTGGACTCCTCTAGCCCATTCACGTCCTTGTGCGTCTCGGGCTTGGTCTTTGGTCGGGCAAGGCGCTGCAAGCGTTCGTCTGACGGCTGCGAGGATTTCGTTGCCGCAGTGGTGTGCATCGGTCCGCAACGCATACGCGGAGTTGAGGAGGACTTCAGCGGCGACGTCGTCTCCCCTGCAACACCATCCGGCTGCTTTTTGGAGGCGTAGAGGCGGTCGAATATTGTAGTCGAACCCGCACCGCCAGCCGCAGAAGAAGAAGTGCGCGGGTGTGTCGAACGCTCCGGCTCCATGTTGGGATCGGGGTACTTCTTTGGCGCCGCGAGCTTCTCCAGTCGCGCCTGCTCTGCGGCGGTGAGAGGGCGTGGCTTTGCAGGGGCCCCTTTCGGCTTCTCTGCTGGAGAGGCGTGCGACACGGTGGTGGAGGAGAGGTCGACTGGTCTTTCAGCCACGCGTGGAGTGCTGATCGACGCGCGCGGCGTGCGGGGCGACTTGGCCGAGTGCAGGCGCTGCTCCGCCCGCCGCCGGTCGCGTTCCTCCTCCTCGGCAAAACTGAGGACGTGGCCGTAGTTGGGCTGCGAGGGCTCGAAGGGCACGCCGTGGGCGTCGCGGGGCAGTGCCATCCGCTCCAGGTGGCGCTGATTGGTGGATGCGCTGCCGGCCGCAGCGTTGGTGAGCGGCGAGCCCCCCGACGCACCACTCGCGCTGGCGTTGCGTGTGATGTCCTGCGAGGTGTGGAAGGAGGGGTTGCCGTTGGACAGAGGCGAGCCGCTCTGCGTCATCGCCGCCCACGAGCCCTCCTTCTCCGTCACGGAGAGAGGGGCAGCGGCGGTGGCCACAGCGCTCGCGGAGAGGGAGGGCGGGACACGCAGAGACCCGTTGCGATCTCGTGGCCGCAGAGACCCCGTCAACTCGAGTATGGTCTCGTCCTCCGCACCGAGAGCGAGCCGGGGCACCTCACGGGAGTGGTGAAATGGTGCGTCTCCTTCCTCCACCGCCAGCTCCGCCGCCGCCTGCTGGGCAGCCCGCTGCGAGGCTGACTGATACGCAGACATCTACTGTACGAAGTGATGAAACAAGAAAACTAAAAAAAAAGAAACTAAGAAGGGGGAAAATGGGAAACAAGAGAAATGCGATGATACAAAGAATGTCGCCTTGGCGACTCTACCAGACAGCGGATGCAAAGGGTGTAACTTTAATTTTTATTTTTATTTTCGTTGCGTTGTATGTGCGAAGTGCTGTTGCTTCGGTGATGTCAACGACACTGTAGCAGCTTCGATAAAATTGCACAGAAAAGGAAAGGAAAGGGAAAATGAGGGTGGAAGAAACAAGAGAGGGATCGCTAAATTGTGTTTCAAGAGAGACATCTTTTTTGTTGTTTGAGGATAGTACTTCTCTCTTCCCTGGGTTAGAACAAAGCAAAGGCTGGTTTACCTTTAACAAAGGCAAATTTGTGAGACTCTCGTATCAAAGCCGCGCCAACGTTTAGAAATGCAATTGCAAAGGGATGATTCAATGACATGCAAGAGGTGCGCCACATCAAGGATGTCTTACAGCTTCATCTAACGATGTTGCAGCAGTCTTGGAAAACGAAAAAGAATGCTGATTGTTCACTTGCGGCCAGTAGAATAGAATGGTAATAGTGTCTAGTCCGAAAAGGACGACGGCTAAGTTGCCTTCAAACAGCTGTTCTGTGCTGAGTGAGCCGACAGCACCGGATGCAGAAAAAAAAAAAGTGAAAATGTAATTCAAATCTAAACGAAAATCTAATGGATGTGAAGCAGAAGCAGCTTAAAGACGCAAAAACGACGGAGAAAACAGCCCACGAAAAGTTGTCATTGCGCATTCACGTCTTTATCATCGCTATCAAGCATCCCACAAGTGCCTTGAGAGCAGGGCTTGTGAAGTGGATACTGGAGGCCGCAGACTGCGTATCGTCGAGCTGGTGGACCAGTGGTAATCTCGCAGAGGCGTATCTGTGGCGGAGGTGTGGTGTACCGGTGCGGCTGAACTTTCCGACCGCCTCCGTTCCTCATCGTCGTAATGCCTCAGCGTTTCGTGCTGCTGACGCTCCTGCCGCTGTGCGCGTGCGAGTTGCTGACGGGCGAGGTACGCGTCCACCCCCCACGCCCGTCCATCGCCCCCATAGACGCTCTGCGGCGCCGCTGACGAAGAGACATCGACCAGTGGCGCTCGCTGCCCTCTCCTGCCGGTTTCCATGGCGTCCGCTGCCGCCGCTCGCTCCTCCTGCCATCGCCGCATCGTCTCAACGTGCCGCTCGCGCTGCAGCTGCCATTCGTCACTCCGCAACGCCACGGCACGCGGACCATGCCGCTCCTCCGCGCCGTTGGCCTCCAGGGAAGCCTCCGCGACAAAAGCAGCGGACCGCGCGTTGACCTGGGGCTGGAAGGTGCACTCCTGCAACTCCTGCGCGCTCTGCTCCCGGCGCAGGGCCTCCAAGCGAGCCTGCCGCCGTCGCTCATAGGCGTCGAGGGAGGCCGCAACGGCACGCGGCAGGGGCTGCGGCGGAGGCGCCTGGACTGTGTTCGTTGTCGCTGGCGGCGACGCGGACAACGAGGGCGGTGATGGCGCGTCAAGACGCGTGTGCGTGGCACGTCGAGGCGTCTGCTGGCCTGGCGGAAGGGCAGATGTGTCGAGGGACGCGGCGGGGTCCACATAGCTGGAGAGGGAGTGGACGGCGGAGGGCCGACAGAGCCGCTCCATCGCCGTCTCCGGCAGGCGATCCGCAATGGCCGCGCTCACGGGGTTGATGGACGGCTGAAACGATGCCCCGGGCGTTGCCGAGGCATTACGAGAGAGCGCAGATCGACTTCGCCCTGTGGAGGCTCCTCTCCGCGTGGCGGCCTCACTCCGCTCACGCTGGTACCGCGGCGCTGTGACGGCGGCCAAGGTGGTGACTTCGGGCTGGAAGGGGGTGTGCGCCTCCCGCCACGCCACCTCCCGCTGCAGGCGTCGAATGGCTGCGTCGTGGCTCTTTGCATGCAAGCGGCTCCCCACATCCCCCGCACGCTGCATCGTGGCGGCTTGGCGCGTGATGGACGGGGACGCACTCTCGCGGGCCACGCGTTCGGCCTCCGCGGCCTGCCACTGGGCAAGGCGTCGCCGGTGCTCCGTGATGGCGAAGGCCTCAGGCGCAGGGAGGCCCTCCAGCCCCTCTCGCGCCTTCTTTTCGGCAGCCAACCTCGCCGACGTGCGGTTGATGGCGGGGACGGATTGCAGCTCACCCAGCTCCTCCAGCTCCGCGACTTGACGCACCTGCGCCAACTCCTCTCGCCGCGCGGCTCGCCAAGCTGCCCGGTCCACCGCCGGCTCCTTGTACCGCGCCTTCGTGGCCTGCGCGTGGGCGGAGATGTGGGGGTGGAAAGTGGCGATGGCCGCCAAATCCTCCTCCTCCCGCTCCCTCCGCTGCTGTGCCGCGTGGGCTGCCTGCTCTGCCTTCGCCCTCGCCCGTCGCAGCAACT
This sequence comes from Crithidia brevicula, assembly GCA_030849845.1. NCBI lineage: Eukaryota > Euglenozoa > Kinetoplastea > Trypanosomatida > Trypanosomatidae > Crithidia > Crithidia brevicula. Next base: position 9,960 of record JASAOD010001824.1, on the reverse strand, counting down.
TGTCCTCGATGCGCTGGCCCTCCGGTGGAAGGCGGCGTGTTGGGTGCGGGGCGGCGTCAGCGGCCAGGGCACTTGAGGCCGCCGGGACACGCGGCGCGGGCCGAAGTTCGCGCACTTCCCGCTCAATTGCCTCCTGTCGCAGCCGCTCGCGATGCTCCTGCATAAGGCGGCCCTTCTGCAGGAGTTGTTCGTAGATGGGCAATCGCGGTGAGGTGGGCATGGCGCCGTGGTCCACAGCGGAGACGTGACGACTCGCGCTGGTGACATCTTTTGTGGTGTCGTGCTCGCCGCCCTCACTCGCACCCGCGTCGTTGCGTCGCGCTGCACTGTGCACTGCATAAGTGGAAGAGGACTGCAAGCAGCGGGGCATGGGGGCTGACAGAATGGAGCGGATCCGCTCCTGGAAGAGCTGCCGCGGTGACTTGACGGAAGTCGTGTTGCCTTCGTCGCTGCCAGCCAGCGCGGTGCCGCCGCTGGTGGAAGTGAGCATACCAGATAAGAATAAAGAAAAAGTTGTTGTGCAGGTGTGCAGGTGATACGTCAGCTGCGCCACGCGCTAGCGCATGTGTTCAGGTGTGCGCGTGTGTTTGCTAAAGAAAAAGTTGTTAAACGGGCTCCTTTTTCAGAGGCCTTTTTTTCCTTTGGGGGCTAGAAAGAGAGCTCCAAAAGAAAAGGTAAAGGCAGAGAAAAAAACCCAAGAGAATACACAGCGTGAGAGGAGGAAGGAAATCATCAAGATGAGAAAATTTGACGTTGTGAAAGACTCTCGTTTACGGGAATTTGGCACAAAATACCCACATACAAGTACAGATGTGGGCGCGGTGACGTATTAGCGCAGCTGCTTTCAACGCATGGTGATATACTTATTAGTTGCGGCGCAGAGTCTGGCATCGCAATTGTCCGTTGTTCTTGTTTTTTGTTTGTGTGTGCGCTGTGTCCTCCTCCGTCACGTGTTGCTCTAACGTCCGCTGAAGAACGAGGCAGCATACGCTTCAGGCCGAAGAGCCCCACCGTATTTGTTGGCGCGTGCTGCCTCTTCAAGAACATCAGCATCTGTCCAATGACACACGTTTGGAAAGAAAAACGTGCTGTTGCTCTATTTACGTGTTTGCCATAAACCACGAGAGAAAATGGCACAGAGCTCTTTTTTTATTATTTCATGACTCCATGTTTGTTGCTGTGGTTCTTTTTTTTTTTTTCGTAAAAGGTGTGTAACCGCGCAAAACGAAACCAGAAGACGTAAGTGAGGGATGTCGGGATAAATTGAGATGAGTGAGAAATAACGTGCGGGTCAACAAAAGAGGGAGCAAAAGAAGCTTGGAATCGCGGAGAATCAATGTGCCAAAAAGAGAGAGAGAAAAACAATTATATTTAAAAAAAAGAGCGCGATGCTCTAGCGTATAAAGAGATGACATAACATCAAAGACAACAGTAAGAAAAAAAAGGGCACAAAAAAAAGGAAGTGAGTTGTCGTCGCGTAAGTACGAAACCCAACGAGTAAAAAAAGTGTTTACATGACAGCAGTTGCAAGAAGGTTTTGATCAGTTTCTTTTCTATTTTTATTTTTTTTTTAATGAACACACGCTGCCCTGTTGAGAACAAAAAATGAGCTTTTGGGGTTTGTGTTTTCTTTCTTTCCTGCGCACTGGAAGCAACGAAAAAGTTCACGAATAAAGCTGTAGTGGGAGAAAGAGAGAGAAAGACCGGGTGCATCTGAGCGTGTTTATTTATTCTTCTCTCTCTCGTTCCATCTCTGTTCAGAGTCGCACCACTCCGGCGGCAGGAGAACAGTTGCGCACGACACAGGAACAAAATGTGCTACTCGGTGCGTGTAAGAAGTTTCCCCTGAAAAGATAGGCGTAGAGCAAGAGGCGATGAGTAAAGGGACGCAACAACAACAGCCGAAAAAAAAACCCTTCGCTTCTCTTTTCATTGAATTTTGTTTCCTCTTCGGGAAAACGGAGAGACCGAATGAATGATAAAGTAAGCTGCAAAACTCCTCGAAAACAAAAAAAAAGATTACACCCTTTGTCTTTTGAGAAATTCTGTGGGACTCGTTATTGACGCGTGTGTGTTTGTTTGTGTGTGTGCTTCAAAAAAAGGCTTCGAGTTTCTCGTAGAGAATATACTGCCGCTGACTCTGCGGCTTACACGATGGAGGCAACAGCAGCCAAAACAACACGCGGGAGAGCACAGCAAGATACAGAGAGTGAGGGAGAGAGAGAGAGGCTGCGCGGAACGTCGATGCACACGCCTCCTCGTCATTGCGTCAAGGACAACTCACTTGCCCTTTCTCGACTCCGCGTAAAGCTTGCTGGCCTCCTTGTAATCGTTGTACGTGGCATCGCTCACGTTCTCGTGCAGCACCGTAGCCATCATCTTCTGACAGTGTCCCGCGTACAGAATGGGATCCTTCTGCTCCTCCTCGGTTGGGTAGTACACCGGCAGAGCACGCGCCTCCGCATAGTTGACGAACTGGCAGCTGAGACGCAGCATAACGTCGGAGAGGCTGTTGCCGCCCACCTCTCTCCCCGTCCACGCTGCATTGAAATGCTTGTAGGGGAAGGTGAAGCACACCATCTGCACCGGCGCACCGGGCCCGAAGACGCCGCGTTTGAACAGAAACAGCGTCTGCTGATTGCACGTCGTACCCTCGGGAAAGATCATCAGCTGAGGTGCGTTCAGGTCCTTGGCGCGCTCAAAAATGGCCGCCTGCGTCTGCGCACGTGATGTCGCCGCGTCACGGTCGACCAGGATACTTTCGCTGGACTTGACAATGTTGCCCATGAAGGCAAAGTCCAGGTTCTCGCGACGCGAGACAAAGGAGGGGAAGTCGGCCATCACGTAGAGCAAGATGAGCTCCGTCACACAGCTGTGGTTGCAGATGAGAAACTTGCACTCCTTTCTGCTGGCAAACTTGCCGTAGAACTGGATGTTGTGCAGCCCGAGGACGGAGAGCGCGATGATGACGAGCAGCTTCGTCATGCGCGACCAGAAACCGAACCACCACGGGTGCGCGTAGCGGTCGTAGTAGCCGGCAACACTGGCAGTGAAGAGGCCGAGGAAGATGGTGGCGACGGCGGTGAGGAAGCGCACAAAGACGATGCCGGTGACCACGAAGAACCCAATTTTCACCCGCTCGTAGATGGTGAGAGGCGTGTCGTACTTGAAGGCTTCCATCTTAGGCACCTTAGGAGGGTTGCCGTCGACGTAGTCGTCGGTCAAGGACAGCCGCAACGGCCCGGGAACAATAAGGCAGCGGATGTTCTCCATAAGAAAGAGCGTCACCAGAAAGACGCCATTCGCGCACAGGTAGACCCGCAGCCAGGTGAAGAACCCGAAAGAGACCGTCGCACACTTGTCGCCGTGGCAGAACCACGTCTTGTCGGCGTGTCGATAGAACGGCGCGGAGGCACCGCAATAGAAGAGGTACCAGAGGCACATTGCCATGGGAATGCGGAGATAGCCCTCAAGCCGCCCATGCGTCATGTACGGCATGGACACGCCAAAGGCCGTCTTCGGTTTCTCTGTCGCCATTCCTGACGATGCTGCTTGGTTGGGTGTGAAAGTAAGTTTCGAATGGGACGATATTGCCGCTGATGGGGCGATCGGCTTCAACTATTGTCTTTCGCTAAGTTTTTTTTTTTCTTCTTCTTCCTTTTTTCTTTCGGTAAGGGTGCGTCGCGAGATATAAAAACAAAATGTTTGGATGTGTATTATGAATGAGGAAGGAGCCAATTGTGTATAGGCGACGAGAAAACACCACTACGCTCGACAAGGAAGATGCAACACTGCACACGGGGCGTGTTGTACGGGGCAGTCAGCCTAGCAAGGCTTTCTCTTTCTCTATATAGAGAGCAAAAAATATGTTTGTATTCTTTTTTCAAGCTGCTTGTTTTAAGCGTGGCAGAAGAGTAGAAGCGTAAGCAAGTACTTAGATGAAAGTGCTTCTTCTTCTAAAATGCAATGCACGTCCAGGGTTAGGTATAAGTTTGGGGTGTTGCCTTGTATTGTGGTCGCCGCTCGGGGCAGGAAACGTGCAGAGCTATGCTGTATACGTCCTTGAAAAACAAATACAAACATGTATAGGGGTTTAAAAAAGCACACAAGAGGGCGTGGAGGAAAACAACATCGGCATACACATATAACATACAGATCAGAGGAAGAGAGAGAAAGTGAAGGTAGTAATGAGAAAATGTCTGGCAAATTTGGCGAAAGTCTATCAGCGCAGCTCTGCTTGCGTTACCAAGAAAGAGAGAGAGAGGGGCCCTTCCTCGATACGGCGCGCAATGCAGCACCACAAGAGTCGTGGAACAAAGTCAGTAAAGTATTTTTTTGTCTTATTTCCGCGATCAACGAAAACAAAATGTAGATAAATAGCCAAATAAGGCCGTTTGGCGCGAGAAAGCCGAATGAGATGCGACGTCAATTCAGGACGATAAGCGCACCTCGCTTGTACTGCGAGCGACTGGTTTGCACACAGGCACACACACAGACACGCTGATAGCAGTGCCATGTCAACAGACATGTTCAGCATTCCACTTTTTTTTTTTTTGCAATCATATTTGCGTTTTGCCAGTCGCAAGACTGAAAAAGAAAAATGTACTCACAACACGTTGAAAGCAAAGTGAAGTAGGCAGAAAAAAAAAGAGAAAAAACAGATGTGTGTGTGTGTGTGTGTGTGTTTGCGTGTGGGAGGGCCGCATCCAGTTGACGTGATATTGCTGGATGTGAGATGGCGCAAACACCGAGAAGAAAAGAGAAAGTGGAAAGGCAAAAAAAGAGCAGCAGTATGCTCTGCTTTCTGTAAACCAACGTCAGCCCACAGATGAGCTAGACGTTGATAGAAGCGAAGAAGACAGAGGGTTATTCAGATACAAAGGATATGCGGTCGACTGCAGTGAACTATATAGGCAATGACTGACAAGCATATACAAACAACACAGGGGAATGGAGGAGGGGGGGTGAGGAGAAGAGTAACAAAAAAGAGACGTTTAATAAAAAACAGAAAAAAAGGACGAAAAGTTGAAAAGCAAGTACTTCTTCAAAGAAAATTCTGTAAAGGTAAACAGATACAGAAAGAAAGGCAAAAGTGGAAACAAGAGAGAAAAGAAAAGAAAAATTGCTTTCTCACTGTCCCAAAGTCGCAAACAAGAGGAGCGCTGGTGCACTGAAACATTCAAAAAATGAAAACGCAAAAATACACAGACAAACAAAAATTAGATAGTGAAGATAGTGTACACGAGGAGAAAGCGCAATGTGAACGGGCGAAAACAAAAATGAGCAGAAAATAGAGAAAAAAAGATTTTCAAGATGCACACCGCGGCCGTGAAGCTCGCGACGACGTTGCCCACCCAGTGGGCACACTATGTCTCACCGTCAAGGCGTTCAGCTCCACCGTGCTGCCGTGCTCGAGGCAGACCACCTGTCGGGTAATTCGCTTGCTTGCTAGGATGTCTGCCAGGCACGGCTCTGCGAAGCGTCGGAATACGTGGTCAAAGATGTCGGTGAGGGTAGCCAACACCTTCTCCTGGGCGTTGTACAGGAGCGGCGTGGGCACGACAAAGTCCGGCACGAGAAGCGAGTTGCGTGGGGTGGCGCTGAAGACGCTGGGCGTGTTGTCCACCAAGACGACTCGGTCCATGGGTCGGCCCAGCAGGCGTAGGTCCTTCGCGCATCCCGCGTCGCCGGACCACCACATCGGGTGGCGGTAGATGCAATGCTGCACCGCACACACCGTGTCAATCGCCTTGATCACATCCAGCGCATACTCTCGCGCGCCGGCGGTCCAGACGATCAGCTCGCATCGGCCCTTCAGTGTCTTTAACAGCTGCACAACGCCCGGGCGCTCGTAGAGTGTGAAGCCGCGGCGGTAGACCAGCGTCTCGTCCAGGTCGAGCACCACCACCAACTTACCGGCATCCTGTGGCAGTGGGGGAGGGATGAGGTAGGACGAAGGAGGTGGGGCGGAGGCGTGCACAGGTGCGCTGCCGTGGCCCACCGACTTCGTCCGTAAAAGAGAACCGGCCACCGCTGGGCTGCTGAGCCGCAGGGGGGAGGGGGCGGCAACAGCGCGCACGCCACCGCCACCGTGCTCCGCAATGCGCTGGGCAAGACCGTAGAGGGTGGCCTCCTCCGCGGCAGTGGCGATCCGTCCGCCCATCCCCGCTGCGGCTGCAGTGGAGGGCGGAAGCGTAATCAGCGGTGCGGTGTGGCCCAGACCGGTCCGACGCGTCTCCCTCGTTGCGCGCAGGCTGCCCTCCCTTCTCACCCGGGCGTCTCTGCCGTCTGTGTCGCGGCCCAACACGCGGGACTGCCCAGAAATAAGCGGTGGAGATAGCAGCGGCTTTGACAAAGGCACGTACGGCGCAGCGCCACCAAATGCAGCAGCAGAAGCACCAGCCGTCGTGGACCGCAGGCGTGAGGGGGCGTAGTCGACGGTGTCCCCACCCGCACCGGGTTCCTCCGCAGGCACATCGAACCCCACCAAGGCCGCAATCGACCGCCCACGCGATGCTGAGCCGGAGCTCTGGGCCGGCGGTGCGGTGCGTCCATTCCAGCGCCAGCTAGGATCGCAGTACACCGCGTCAGACCGCGGCTCGGTGTCGTGCCGATGGCGATGGGTGGACGAGTGCGCGCGCATGTGAAAGCTTCGCTTCCTGAAAGAACGTCGCTGTTGCTGTTTTGCCCAGTCAATTCGTATTCCCTGCTCCGCCTATATATATATATATATATATATATATATGTGTGTGTATGTTTCTACGTCCGCACGACAAAAAAAAAGGCAAAGTGGTCAAGGCAAATCGGAGTCTACTCAATTTCAAAAAAAAAAAAAAAAGGAACCTGGGCACCGGCAAAAGCTGCTACGAGAAAGAAAAAAACGGTTGTTGTTGTTTACCTTTGTTTTGAAAGAAATGGTCCGCAGTGGAGTAGAAAAAAATATCTGATCTACGGCTTACGCGGTTCTACTGTATTGTAAAAGTCGCCTTAGCAAAAGTAAAATAATGAGGCGCCTTTGTCAAGGGCCTAATGCACAACGGAAGGAGGCTCGGATCCTTCGCAGAAACAAACAACGCTTCGAGCGGAGTCAAAAAGAAGAGGAGAAAAAATGAGAATAGAAAAAGTGGTAATATACAGTGACGGTTAACTACACGTTAGTACAAGTACAAAAACTATATATATATATATATATATATATATTAAGCAAGGGAGGTGAAAACCCGTAGTGAAAGAAAAGGGGGAAAAAACGTACGGGATAAAAGAAAGAGAGGGCTCTTAAAGAAATACAAAAAGCAGAAATGAATACAAAGAGAAAAAACAAAGACAACAGGATCGGCCTCAAAGAACGCGGTCGTTGAACGAGGAGCGGCGATCACGCCTCTGAGGAAAGTAAAAATGAGAGAGAGAGAGAGAAATAACAAGGTGGCAAGAGAAAAGAGAAATGAGCAGCAGCGTGTGTACAATCGCTTTCGCGCTCCCTCCTTGGCCTCTGTGCTGTTTTTTGCTGCTGTTGTTGTTCTGCGGGTGAGCTTTTGCCTTGTCGTTGTTGTCGTTGCTATTTGTTTGTTTGTTTGGTCTTTAATGACAAGAGAAGCTGGATGTACTTCCTGTGTCGGAGGTGAGGTCCTGAGCAGGAACACGACTGGAGTGCCTGTGATGCGATGAGCGGCGTCGCTGCGTGTCTGCTAGCGGATGTGCGGGAGATCCCACAAGACGCACGTGTTGCTGAGGGAGGAATATGTATGTATGTTTGGCTTTTCCTCGTCAGCTATAGAGCGGCTACAAAGAGAGAACGGAGAGGGGGAGTTGAACCCTTCAAGTATTGAAAAGGGTTCGGTTCACTGTCGGCAACGGCAATGTCACCCCTTTTCCTTTCTTTCTTGTTTTTTTTTTTTACAATAGTCGATCTTCCCGCATTCCATTTTATCGAGTAAGGGATTTTTTTTTTTTTTTTTCATTGAGTGTGTGTTGGAAACCACATAGATTTTTCAATAGCAATAACAAAAATCGTACCGTCGGTGTTCATTCAGAGAAATAAAAGTAAGAGGTTTGGAAGCGCATGAAAGAGGTGGAAGGATGACTCCAGAACAAAGAATCAAAACTATCTTTTCAGCCTTTTTGCGAATTTGCTGTGTGTAGAGTAGCGTTCTTCGAAGCTTTGATTTTACGTCGTAACTAATCACATATGCTTCCATTTGAAAACACTAGCAACCTCTGGTGTTTGGTCACATGCAAGGGCCTTCGACAAGTCCATCACAGTCCTTGTCAAAGAGAACGATGCCAATAAGCTCTGGTTCCTCTTAGGAAGGGGAGAGAGGCAAGCATTGGTGGCCACACAGAAGCGCAAATATGCCAAACACAATAGCGTCGCAAACAAGCTCCTCTCACACACCTGCTTGACTTGTAGTTTTATTCGTGTTTCTTCAACGTTGGCAGCGCAAACGCCGAATAGGGTGTAGCTTGTCTCCTTAGCAAAGGAAAAAATGCAATAAATAATTTAAACGTGGGCATTGCAGCTACAAAAGGTACTTGATATAAAACAAAGAGATTGGCAAAGCATGGGGAAAAAAAAATGAAAATAGCAGTAATGTTTGTACATGATTTAGTTGTCTGCGACAGAAGCTGCTCTCGTGGAACCTTTATTTGTTCAGGTAAAACACGAAAAACAGAAAATTTGGTGTTGTTGTCTTTTGTTCTTTCCGGCACCGATGAGCCAGACTGAGCAGGTTTCAACACCTTGCCACAACGGCGAACACAACGGCACACTCACAAGCAGCAGATTCCAACTGCAGCGCAGCTGCGCCTCCTGTCTTTGCCCTCCTTTTTCTCCATCCAGCGTGTCTTCGCCAAAGATTCACCGCTGACGTCGTTAAACGCGTGCAAAAAATAAAAATATTAAAAAAATGGCGCGTGAGAGGAAGCAAGACGGAGAGGCAAGGTCAAAAACGTCGGCTGTCGTAAAATGAAAGTCATGCGGAAAACATCGGCACAAGCGCCAGCACGCTTGTAAGGGGGAGTGGCTCAACATTATTATGGGAAAATTGTACAGGAAGGAGTCAAGATAGATAGACCATGACATGTAAAAAAAAAACACAAATATGCAGCAAAGCGGGGTAGAAAGGAAAAAGAAGGGGGCGGGAAAGCCCTACGTGCTGAACCCAAACACTTCAAAGGTGAAAAGGTGGTGCGTATTGAAGTGCTTGATCACCTCCCGTGACAGCTGCAGCAGCTCAAATTGCTTCACGAGACCCCAGCGAGGTGAGCTCGCATCCTCTACTGTTCGCGTGGTAAAGTACCGATCGTTCTGGTCAAACAGGAGGGACAACTTGCAGAAGGTATGGCGGCGGAACTGCTCCGGGATCCCATTGGCGCCGACAATAAGAAGGCAGAACTTTAAGTCCTCTCCGACGAGCTCCATCGGGTCGTCGCGTGCCCCTACGCTCTTCCCTACGGGGAAAAGATGAATGTCCAGCGTAGCAGTGGTGCGACGCCCACTCTCCCCGATAAGCGCAAGACGGAAGGCACGGCGTTCGCCACGCAAGACGCTCCGCAGCGAGATCCCACACCGGCCCTTGTAAAAGAGAAACGACGCCTTGTTGTCCAGCTGCCAGATGAGCTGCCGCTCCGCCGCCTCAACCCGCCGTCGCAGTGCAATGTTGCCCAGCTGAATGTGCTGCAACGTGCCTTGCAGACGCGACGCCGCCGCGTCTTGGGAGCACGCCGTCTGCACAGCAAGCCGCAATGCCCCCTGCTCCTCGCGGAGCCCGGCAAGACCCACCTCCTTCGAGTCCTTAATGGTCGCCAACGACTCAAGCTGCTTCTCCAGTCGACTCACCACTGCCTTCAGCTCCTTCACCTCCAGACTCTTGAAGGCACTGTTAACGGTGGCCTTGTTCGTGATCGCCATCGCGTTCGTGGCGTAGTCCAGCGTGGAGACGGACTCCGTCAGGTTGAACGCAG
>JASAOD010001823.1:0-38030 GCA_030849845.1 Crithidia brevicula | reverse complement strand
CAGGCGTGGCGGGGGAGGCCGGAATGCTCGCACGTGGGCTGACCGCATCCCCCACCAGCGTCATGTAGCGCTGCAGTACTACCTCATTGTAATCCAGCAGGCGCTGCCGCGTCTCGTCGACCGGCTCGTCTGACCACTCCGACGAGCGGCGGTTGGGCGTCATGTCGGCGGACGCCGGAGGTGGGGACTCGGCCTCAGCCTTGCCATCTGGTGAGCCGTCCTCCTCCCTCGCGGGGTCCTCCGCTGCGACTTCATCGTGGCGACGCTGCGCGTTGCGGCTGCTGAGTGGATTGGCCTGCATCCACGCCGCAAAGGCCTCCTTTTCCTTCGCTTGGATAGGCAGGGCGTAGGTGGACTCCGCCTCTTGCAGGCGCCGCAGCAGCTCATTCGGCAGCGGCATGCGCTGCGTCGCCTTCTTCAAGACCTCGTCGCCGGCATAAACGTCGCCGCGGCCAACGACGTCAGCCGCCATATGGCCTAGGTAGTCTACAAACCCAGCGGACTCTGACTTAAACGCCTTGGCGAAGTCAGAGAAATCCTGAGAGAACATGGACCACATTTTTCTTTTTTGTGTGTGTCTTTGTGTGTGTGTGTGTGTGTGTGTGTGTGTGTGTGTGTGTGTGTGTGTGTGTGTTTCTCTCTTCGATATCTCTATTTTACTGGTGAAGCTCAGTGAAGCAGGGCTCTACTTGCTTTGATGAGTGTGTATAAGTGTGTAGAACTCTCCTATTTTTATTTTTTTTCTCAATGTTTCTCCCCGAAGGTCTGAGTAATCGCGAACAGATCAAAAACAGAGTCTGAGCAGTGATCTGAGTTTAGAAGGAATAGCTAGACCTGCTCAAAGAATATGGTTTTGTTTTGAGACTTTGTCAGCAATAAGTGTACAATTGGGGTGATGCACAGGCGGATGAGGTTTTGAATGGGGGTAGGCACAGGCGGGTAAAACACAGTACGCCATACACGAATGTAGTGTGCTTGTGTGCTTCTTTGTTATAGAATGGGAGAAAGAGGAAAGAACAGGAACGTTAATGGTGCCGCACAGTAACGAAGAGGACTAGCTTTGATGTTGCTGCAGGTAAAAAAAAAAAAAAAACATCGCTGCAAGGCCAAAAACAAGTCCACAAAAGAGAATCGGCCGGAAAGTACATTGATGCATATGTAATGCAGTATCCCTTTCCTGTTCTCTTCTCCACGGCCACATATACTTTGTGTCATTTACAAGCGCGCTTCAGAGAAGCAACGACGCGGAAGGAGCGTTTTTTGAAGGAGCTTGAATATTTTGAAAAAAAAAAATGCGGCTAGCAATGCGACAGCTTTGTCATCAACTACAGAGCAGTCCTATCCACGCAGCACAAGAGTATGCAAGTCCACCATTGACTAAGGCTCCTTCACAAGACGTGACGTCGTCTCTTTCTCTTTCTCTTTCAGTTAATTTGTCTCTCTCCGTTTTTCTCATTTCTTCATCGCCAAGCTGCGATCTTCACCCGCGCAATCTCCAAAAGAGGCACTCGTGAAGAGAAGCAGCAGCAGTTGTAGACACACGAGACAACGCGTCACCACTCATTGAGAGACATGCGTTTTCCGCCCTCACAAACACACAAATACACGCACACTCGAGCTCGAGAGCGGGCAACAAGGATGGAGCTCCCAGGACTATCCCACTTCGCCACTCCTCTTTTGATGCTACTTAGGCGGAAAAGCTGTAGACGTTGTCTTTTCCTCGCACAATGAAGCCACGCTCGATCATCTTCTCAATCGCCTTCTTCAGCACCGGGACAGACACCGGAAACGGCACGCGGGTATTCACCTCACTAACAAGGTCCGCATGCGACAGCGTACGACGCGCCTTCATGCAGCTCACGATCGCCACCTCCACCAGACGCGCGCCGCTATCAGCCGTGCGCACCCCACGTCCGTTGCCGTCTGCACCCGCCGCCACTGCCGCTCGCGAGCGCGTCTGCAGCGGGATGCGCACCTTCGCCGTAGACGAGGTGAAGGCGAGATTCAGCCGCACTACGTCTGAAGGGCCGAGGACGCCCTGCGCAGAGGTGAGGGATGCTTTACTGGCGTCGCCAGTCTCCTCCTCCCCCTCCTCGTTTCTCGTGTCTGCCGACTTCGCTGTCGCAGACGCCGACCCATCGCACACAGCCAGACGGCACCGCGGGTGGCAAAGACCTTGCAGCGACCACAGCACCTCCACGTTGCTGCAGTCCACGCCGACCTCGTCGCAAAGCGCCTTCACGGTGATCGTGGCCACGCCCTTATCCAACAGCGCATCTAGCCGCATCAGCGCCATGCACTGCACGTAGGTGCCGATGAGTGTCAGGGTTGGGCTCTGCGGGGTCAGCTGCGCTCGCAACGTCGCGTTGGCCAGTGGGTGCTGCCAGATCAAGTGACGATTGGGGAAACGCCCCGTGTAGAACTCCTGCACCTCCTGCGTGATGCGCTGCAGCGTCGGCGGGACGTACAGTCGGGGCGGCTGCGGGCCGTACTTGGGCCAGAAGCTGTGCGCAAGGATGAGCAAATGCGTCTCAACTGCACCTCGCTCAAAAGGGAGGCCTGCCTTCTGGTCAACTGTCCCGGCTGTGGGTGCTGTTACAGCGTCCTCCTCCGGCTCGACCCTTTTCTCCTGACGCCACGTCTTGTACTCCGCCGTCAGCTGCGAGGACGACTCCAGATCGGTCAGCATGCCCTCAAACTTGGAGGTGAAAGACAGTCCGCAGATATCGCGCAGATACAAGATAAAAGCGCTCTCTGCCGCCACGTCCACCTTGCGGTGGGGGTGCAGGCAGCGTCGCGCAAAATCGCGCCAGTAGGCCGTCTCGAAAAGATCCTTCTTGGGGTGGTACGAGTAGAGAAAAGCGATACGCCGCAGCACCGGTGTGGCCTCCTTGGCCTCTGCAGGGAGTGGTGCAGCATGACGCAGAGCAGCGGCACCCAACACGGCCTCTCGCTCCTCCCCCGCCCTCTCGCCTTCGTCACGTGGCTGGCCACCTCGCGCACCGGTGTGCGCCACGGCAGCTGAGTGGGGGACGCTCTCCGCACGCGGACGCCGCAAGGGGGATCGGTCCTCCTCGCCGCCCTCGTTGTTTCCTTCCTCCTCTTGGGCCGCCCGACCGCGATCACCGGAGATCTGCCCTGGCTGCTCTTCGTTGCGCAGCTGCGCCGACGCCTGCAGCAAGCCGCTCGATGCCTCCTGGTCCTTCTGAGCTGCAGACACGCTGACCGGCACGTGACCAGCCTCTACCTCCTTCATGATAGCATCTTGGTAGGCCGCCAACTGCTCCGAAAAGGCGTTGGGGTAGGCCTCCAGGATGGTCTGCAGAGCTTCGTGCAGTGCCACCTTGAACTCCTTCTCGCACTCGTGGAAGCACCGCTCGACGGTGCGACCGCCCTGCTCCAGCAGTCCAATCAGGTGCCGCACCGCAAGGAAGGGACGCTCACGGGCGGCAACCCGCCCACCAGCTGGAGTGGCCTTGGCAGACCCGGGCACCAGCTCCTCCATGATCCTCTGCCCGCACTCCAGCAGATATGTGCGGAACAGCGCCACCACTGCCGGGGCACTGCGCACGTGCGCGCTGGAGGAGAGAAGGCGCCACGCCAGCCTCAGCGCGTGGAACTGCTCCAGCTCCATCAAGACAGTGAAGTCGCGCCTCAGCACCTCCGCACCGACGCTACCGATGAGCATCGACTGGATAGCATCCTCGATCAGAGGGATAGTGCCCGAGTGGAGGTACTGCTGATGCACCGTCTCGGCGTGCTTCAGCGCCGTCTCGCTCAGCTCAAAGTACTTCCTCGCACTCAGCTCCTCGGCCCACCACCGCCGCGCCACACGCGCAAAGTGGCGGCGTACGATGCGCACCACCACGGGCTCTACCAAGGTGTTGTACTGCTGGGAGTCGCGCGTCAGCTGCGTGAAGAGGAAGAGCAACCGGCGGCGGAGCGAGGTGGTGAGCTGCTCCATGGAGGGAGGCCGGGCAAGCATGTCCAGCTTCGAGACATCCATCTTTGCATCCGCCGCAGTGGCCGGCGACTTCAGCTGTGCTACCCCGCTTGTTATAGTGGCGGTGGAGGCGGTCGGCGTCGGCATGTCGAGTGCCAGCGTGTCCGCCGCCAGCTCCGCCTTCAGCACCGCGCAGTAGCCCTTCATCGCCACCTCGAACAGCTCCGGCGCACCGCGGAAGACCGCGCTGGCCTCCTCAGTGGCGGCCGCGGCGAGCGAGCGCGGAATCTCACGACTTGCATGCAGGGTGCACCACTGGTTCGCGTACACCCACACCGAGGCAAGCTCGGCAACACCGTGCTGCAGACGCTCAAAGTAGGTGACGAAAATCGCCAGCGTCCGCACCGCGTCCAGACGGGAAGCGGCATCGCCTGCACCCTCCCCGTCCTCGTCATCATCGTCGCTTTCCTCCTCTCTCTCCTCGTTAACGTTCTTGGCCAGAGCTGCGGTTTTGCTCTGCGTCAATGCAGAGGTCGCCGTCGGCGACGCCTGCGACTGCCGGCGCAGCTCGGCGATTTTCTCCACACACTGCAGCGCGTACTTTCGGACCGCTTCCTGCAGAAGCTTCAGCAGCTCCGCGCACCGGTCGTCGTCGACAATGCCTCGCACGCTGCGCATCACCGTCTCCGGGGAGTACGATGCGAACTTCACCTGTGGCTGTCTGTATTCTCCAGCAAGCTCGAGGATGCCGTGTAGCATTGCCGTTGCCTCTGCCCAGTTTGCCGCCTTGGAGGCTTCCAGTGCGCGAAGGACCGATGAAGAGGAAGACGTCGACGCTGCGGCGGCTGGAGTGGATGAGGACGCCTGCTGTTGTTGCTGCTCAGGCAGCAGCGTCACCTGAAAAGGCGCCAGGGGAGGTTGCGGATATGCCAGCATTGCTTAAATGCGTATATTTCGCCTCTTTCGAAATGCAGAAATTGACGATGCTACAAAGCGGTCAGGCCCTTGTGCTCCCTGCGAGGAGATGGGGGGTGCGAAACAAGCAGCAACAAAAAGAAAGCGATGGATTTACTATCTCGTTGAAGACAGCGAGCCTCTGTCGATTCTGTGTTGCTGCAGTTGATGGTTTTAGTTATTGTCTATAAGTTAATATTTTCGCGCACTAGCTGCACAGGTAACTAAAATTGGAGACAAGGGCTTCTACGAGCCCATGGCAATAGTGTTTTATTATTATAATTTTTTTTAAAGAAAAGAGGAGATAAGAGGTACAAGGTTTGCAAACCAGAAAGTCGATATAACACAAAACGAGCTCAATACAAAGACGGACGCTTCGTGTTGATTCTGTCTATTTCTTTGAGGGCAAAAGAATGCGGAGTTCAATCCCTTTTTGGTGTGTGTGTGTGTGTGTGTGTGTGTTTGTGTTTATCCTCACAAAATTGCCCTCATGAAACAAAAACAGTGCTTTCGGGAAAAGAAAAGGGGAGAATGTGCCTTTTCAGAAAGCCAACGACTACAAGCGGCACTCTGCGTGGCCGATTGTTTCTCTTTTCCCGATTCTATCCACCTTTTCGCAGTTACTTCGGCTTATCAGAGACAATCCTTTTTATTTTCCCCTTTGAAGTTTTGTCTTGCCTTTCAAGCGGAAAGCTGCGCAAACGAGAAAACAAAACGTGTCTGAATAACAAGAAAGTAAGCGCGCAAAATTGAAATATAAGAGAATGTTGTAGTCGCTCAACTCACAAAACAGAAGCCCGCGCATCTGTAGGGCGATAAAGGTATAGTTCGGTAATGGGGTGTGGCGCCGTTGTCTTTTCCTCGACCTTGGCGACTATTGAGCCGACATCATCGCCTTCAAAATCGCCTCGTAATTTCGCGCCGCCTCGTTCATTGTCTTTGTGCGTGCGACGGAGCACAGCACACGCACGTCCTCGTCGGAGGTGAAGATCTGCGTGAGAAGGTACACCAGCACATGAAAGTCCGCGATGGACTCGGCGAAGGACGCCCCCTTGCGCTTCGGGTCGTTGAGGTAGTTGCGCAAGTTTGCCAGGACGGGTGGCGGCATGCCGGGGCGAGAGAGCCGCATGAAGGCGCCGCGCACAACCGGGGAATCAAACTGCTGCACGGCAATGTAGCTTGTGAACCACCGCGTGTCGATCTCTGTGCTGGGGGCTTTAGTAACGAAGCGCTGGTGCCCGCGTGGGTCCGTGTCAGTCTGCGCCACCTCCAGCGGCATCGTGCAGTGCACATTGCGCGACTGCTCAACGTTCTGCAGCGCCGCGTCCCCGCCCGGGGCCTCCCGCAGGACGCCCAGGCGGTACAGCTGCACGCACTGCGGCGACGTCTGCCACGCCTGGCACGACACCACAAAGGCGGGTGCCGCCGCGTCACCGGTGGTTGCGGCTGCGGAGGCGTCTTCGCCGGGTGCGCTGGTCACGCCTTCCGCCTCCGCTGACGAAGTCGCGCTCGGCCCCACCGTCAGCAGCACGCACTCGTCTCCGAAGCGGGACTGCTCCTTAGTGCACAGCAGCAGCTCACGAAAGTTGAGGAGCACCTCATCGGTGTTACGCACGCTGTGGGTGCAAGCCACACCAATGCGGCGCAGACCCAGCTCCTTGGCAATGCGATCGACCTTGTCAAGATGGGCGTCGGGAATAACCTCAAAGGAGAAGGCGTTGCCATGTTGCTCAGGCTCGTAGACGGCGTGCACTTGGACGGTCTGCGAGGCAGTGTCGTAGTTTCCGTACAAGATACCGTAGCGCTGCAGGTTCCACTCCATCTGTGCCACGAAGCTTTGAAAGATGTTAATAGACTGCGCATCCACCTTCACCAGCTGTGTGCGGCTTTGCACCCATTTTACCCGTGTCTGGTCAATGGCAGCCATGAGGGCGGCAGAGGAGATGATGTTTGTGTCAACGACGCTGCCGCCAATCATGCGTTTCTTGTCAAGGTCGTGAAAGTGGCCGGAGACGGGGCACACTGTCGCGGTGTAGGTCGGCGCATGGCAGTCCTCGCACTTCTTCACCGCTGGCAAAGCACCAGACTGCTTGGCATTCTCAAAGCGCCGCCGCTGCTCCTCTCGCAGCTGCTGAAGAGAGTTGTTAGCTGACATTCTCACTCTTTTGCTTATTTGCTTGTTCGTTTGACTTCGGTGCTCAGTTTGGGGTTCCGGGCAATAACTGCGTGGCCCTGCGACTGTTGCCGCTAGTGAAAGGTTAAGACAACTGCTGTCCAGCCCTGGACTCTTTCGTTTGTTTGTTTGTTTGTTTGTTTCCAGTGATTCCAGCGTAATTCACCTCGTTGTGAGCGCTGATCGGTGGTACACACAGGTGGTGTATGCAGACCGTGCGAACGGCACTGTGTAACTATGTAAGAGAAAAATGTATATTTCAATTTTTGCTTTCGGATGTCTGTGTGAGTGTGTGTGCGTGTATGCTATTGATTTAGTTGGTCTCGACTCGAGCAGGACGGCGAGGTGGCAAATCCTGAGAGAGCGGCCAAAAAAAAAAAAACACGCAATACCCGCGGTGATTCCCAAAACGCTCACAGGCACACAAATGCAAATTTGGCAAAAGTGAAGTGGCAAAGAAAAGAGAGAGCAAGTGAAGCGAGCCTCTTAAACAGTATGATGCCATATCCTCAGTGTGTCGGGAGAAGCTGTGCGCAGCAGGGGCCACGCGGCACATTTCTACACATCCCAAGTTTCCCTCTCTTTTTCTCTCTGGCAAATCCTATGTTGTTCTCATCACCATACAAAGACAAAACAGCAGCGGAATATTGAATACACGGGCGATTCTTTCAACCCCCCTGTGAGTATGTTTTTATTTCTCTTTTTTTATTGTTGTGTATGTTGTTCTGTTGCTACTATCGTCCTTTTTTTTTTTTTTTCTGAAGTATGTGCAGGGACAGCGGCACCTTAATGAAGGCCTTTGCATATCTTTGTGTGACAGGAATGCAACACGACGTAGACAGCAGCAACCTCTGCTGCCACGAGCTGTATGTGAGTGCTTGGGACGTGCGTGGGGTCAAAACTCGATGTAGTGCTCGACGTTGTCGCGGAAAAGCTTGCGGCGACCCAGCAGCGACAGTGTAAGCTTCAATCCCTCCCGCATGATGCGGCGATGCGGGTCCGTCGGCGCACCCCCGCTTCCACTTGCCGCCGCAGTGCCGCCTTTTAAGTCAGTCCGCACACGCCTCGCCAAAGGAACGCCACGGCCGCCCTGTTCGTCACCGTTGCCGTCGTCGCCGTCGTTGCCCTGCACGTCAACGTGAATCAAAAAGTCGTCGTCGTCCTCCTCGTCATCGAGCACGTCCACCGCGGCATCCCCATGCCCTGCCACAGCAGCCGTGCTGGAGACACCAAAGACCTCATCCTCGATACCGCGGCGCCGCTTCAGAATGGTGGCCATGCTCTGCGGAACCAGCACACGTGTGTACTGCGCTGCGCGTTCAGCAATCTCGGCGATGCTCCGGAACCCAAAGGTGGCGGCGATCCCCCGGCCCTCTCCACGCACGGCAAATTCGCCCCTCTGACCAGCCGTTGTGGAGCCGTCCGCGTCCGTGAAGAGAGCCGATGGCGCCGCGGTGGGCGTCGTGCCGGACGCGTCGCCTGCGCCTCCCTGACCCTGCAGCTCCCAGCACGCCTCCATGAAGGTCATGGAGGGCCCCACAGTGCGGTCCTGCCAGTATTTTGCCAGCGTCGGCAGCCATGCGTCCACCACGTCCTTCTTGGTCAGCAACTGTCGGCTCAGCTCCTTCATCGAGTAGGTCACCTGGGCGTCCTCGGTGCACGCGATGACGACCTCGTCGGTGAGCGAGGGCAGAAAAAAGTACACGTAGTCCTCCGGGGCGAGCGTGTAGCGGGCGAGGTAGAGCGCCAAGGCGCGCACGACACGGCGCGGATGGCGGGCGAAGTGTCGGCACACATCATCCATCGTTATACCCAGCCGCCAGCACAGCCCCATCGCAATCAGAAACGGGCTCGCCTCCTCGTCCTCGTCGAAGACACCGGCGTAGCGAACTTTTTGCTCGCAGAAGTGCAGCACCGCGCGCACATCCTCCTCATGCTGCTCAAAGGCGGTGAGAAGGCGGCCACTTCCGTACTGCGGATTGTGGGCCCGGCCCGCAGCTCGCACCTCCTCCACGAGCTCGTTTGTGAGCTTCGCCGTCAGCACGCCCCACAGCTCCGCGTCACAATTGAAGTGCGTCTTTAACACCTCGCGCTTCTGCAGAATTTGGCTGGGCACGACAGCGGCAGCGCGTCCGCCGAAAACGAAGTAGTTCAGCAGTCGACAGCCGTTGGGAAGTGCGAGGTAAATGTTGCGAAGACACAGCACGTGCAGCTGCGCCGCCGCGCGAGAGTCGGTCACGTACAGCAGCAGATAGGTCGGTGTAGCCGAAGGCGAGGGGGCAGACTGCAACCCCGCACCCATCGCCACGCGTACGGACTGCGCCACCGACGAGGCCTCTTCGGCGTTGAGGGAGTTTGTTGGACGCACCTCCACAAAGGCGATGGTGCTAGGCGGCGGTGGCACACTGCCCGCGCCGCGCCCGCCATCGACATATCCCGCTGGCAGCTGCACGCGGTTGAAATTGGCCATTCTTCGCGAGACCATTGCCATGGCGCCACGTACGTCCTTCGTTACA
This sequence comes from Crithidia brevicula, assembly GCA_030849845.1. Taxonomy (NCBI): domain Eukaryota; phylum Euglenozoa; class Kinetoplastea; order Trypanosomatida; family Trypanosomatidae; genus Crithidia; species Crithidia brevicula. The sequence continues at coordinate 28,444 of JASAOD010001823.1, read as the reverse complement.
CACTCTGCCAACGCCAGCTGTGCGTGAATCTGCCGACGAACATCGGCGGTGCAGATGTCGTAGATTTCGGTCTGGATGCGCAGCAGTGGCGCAGACTGCACGGTCCAGCCCGCTAACGGGGCTCCACTGTTACTGCTGCTGCTGGCTGCCACGTTGATCGGGTCTGCAGCTGTGCCGTCCTCTGGTGCAATGGAGGTGGCGGCGGTTGAGGCCTGCGCGCTCTCAATACGCTCCAGAACACTCTGAATGCTATCACTCGGCACTTCAAGAATGAACTCTGGTCCACAAAACACGTGTGATTCCATCCTGCGACGGCTCTAAATACACGATTGTGTGTGCTGCGAAAAGCTGGTCAGTAAGGCGTGAAGCGTTAACCGCAGGCAAATGCTTCTTTTTCTTCTCAATTTCTGTGAGAAAAGTGAGAAATGTGACGGCAGTGATGATGAAGAAAGCGAAGTTTGGATTCGCGCCCGATTCGTGTCGAAGTACAACGAAGGAGGCAGCAAAACGGAAAAGCGCAGGAGTGAGAGAGAGGGAGAAAGGGGAGTAGATTCGCGCCTGAGATCATTGCAATACGAGTAGATGATTTTTGACAAAGGGTGCAAACTAAAACAAAACCGCACAAGAAGCAGAAGATACGCGAAATCCGGAGTTGTGCCTGCTTGACAAAAGGAACACAAATGAGCACGGAGACTTGTGTATTCTTTGATCCTTTAAAGAATGTCAACCGCTGATGTTGTTACCCCAAGATAGGACTCTCTCTCTTTCATTGCTCCTATCAGTGACGTAGTCCGGGACTGGAGAGATGCAACGTAAAACATCCATGCCGCGTGGTCTGTGCACCTCACGTATTGTGGAGAAGCAAACGTTACTTAATGTTTATTTTAAGCTGTTATTGTTGTTGTTGTTGTCATTCTGATCTATTCTGCGTGTCGGGCAATGCACACAATGTGCGCCAGGACGTGCCGAACTAGTATAAACTAAAGAAAACAAAGTAGAACATAACGAAATGGACACACACGGTCAACTCTGAAGCAGCAAAAGAGAGAGAAGCAGCTTGACGATTGCAACTAAACCAATGTAGTCGAATGTCAAGATCCTCTCCTCTCTCTCTTTTTCTCGCACGGGCGTTTTTGATGTCCCTTTTGGCCACTATACATGCGCTATCTCCTTTGGGCAATCACCAACCTCAGCATACACTTTTCTTCTTTTTTTTACCTTTCGTACATCTACCAAAGAGAGGAGGACAAACAACGCTCAATTGGATCGAGCAGCTGTACTGGAGTCACTCTAAATATCCCGGAATGGTTCAGAGAAACAAAAAACCTTTTCTTCCCGAAAAGACGCATGAATGAAGCAGAGTGAAAAACAAAAACGTGCAATAAGAATGAGTGCTTTTCACATGAGCGCGGACGCCTCATCTATCGTTTTTTGGGAGGATCTTTGTTGTGTTCCTCACACGTTGCGCTTCGCAATCCCTCTCCGCATTGCTATCAGCATCAAGATAGTGGCGCAAACCAAGAGCGCATCAGAGCAGACTACGAAGCTTAAACAAGTGAATACATACACCAGAACCTTTCGTGTTGTCAGTGTCAATTATAGATATAAACTCGTCACCTTGTGTCCCATGTGCGCGCCTGTGTAAGCCTGCCACAAGACGTGCACAGACACACACACAAACGCCGCTTAGATGCAGTCTCCGCCCTCCACAGCGGGGTACGTGACTAGAATACACCGTCGCAGCGAGGCTTGGATAGCGTCCCCGCGCAGCCGTCCCTCGTCCTTCGCTGTGTGGTACCTCCCCGGGTCCATCAGCAGCTCCAGCCACCGCTGATAGGTGAAAGGGTACCACTGCAGCTGCTGGGCTTGCGCGATGATGTAAGCATTCTCCTCGGCGAACTGCGCTGCGGTGCCGGCAGCAGGGGTGGGCCGTGTAGCTGGTACGTTAGGGCTGATCGCCGGCAATACGGCCTCAGTGATGGACATGTTGTTGTGGCTCGGGCTGTGTCGGCTCATGTCAGAGAAACTGATATCCCTCTCTGCTGTATTGACAGAGGGACCGGGAGCGGGACTTGTGCCGCCCCCAGCCCCACGCTGTGCTGCCGCAGCAGCGGCACGGTTCTTGCACGTGATCTGGTACTGCTCCAACGCCGTGCGAAGCAGCTTCTCCGTGGTCGAGACCAGCACGGGCAGGCCCGCTATCCAACGCTCTTTGGTCATGGCTGAAAAGTCTGTCCCCGCAGGGCTGCCACCACTCGTCGCGCTCTTGGTGGTGGTAGCGAAGAGGGCCAGTTGTGATTCTAAGAAAGCGCGCTCCTCGCCAGTGAAGCCGATCTCGACAACGGCGGCGCTTGTGCTGGCCTGCCGGTTACCGCCGGAAGCCGCGGAGGCGTGGGCGGAGGAGCCCGGTGGGTTAACCTTGCGCATCTTCCCCAGTGCGGCCCCATCGTCCTTGCCAGCCGCAGCAGCGTTGTTTTTGCGAGGACCCATCCTTGCCGTTTTTGTTTTGTTTTATTTTGTTTCGACTTTAAACGTGTATGTGTGTGTGTGTGTACGTTTGCGTGTAACGGTGATAGGGATTCCTGTCTCCCTTGTCGCACGTACTGAAAAAAAAAAGACAAGAAATGCGTGGCTGCTCTATTTGAATATTAAAACTGTTCCCTATAACTGACCTCACAGCAAACAGTGGCGCAAAATGAAATCAGGGTGAGAGCAAGTATCCTATTTCTCTTCTTTTTGAAAAGTCTATTATTTTATATTTTTTATTTTGCTTGTTCGTTCAGTTGATCGCTGCTAAACTTGAGCGACAGTTTGGACAAGGTAGAGACAAAAACAGGCAAGGAGGAGATTGAGGTAGCGAGACGGGTGTAGGTCATGACCGAGAGACGAAAAAGCTCACCATGCGACACAAGACGCATTAGCGGCAACAAAACTTCTCCGCTCTCCGTAGATAGTTTAGAAAAAAAAAAATAGATTAAAAGGCAAAACGTATACGTAAAAAGCGCGCTTGAAGGTAGTAAGAGCCCTCCGAGACAAACAACACCTTGACAAGATACGCGTTTCAGTGAAAAGCTAAAGGCGTGGTCATGGACAGCAGAGATGCGAGACGCAGCTTCGTCGCTACACAACTAACTTCACAAGAGCTTGTAAATGCAACACCATCGCCGTGATGCATTCGCCACCTGATATCACTAATGCTGATCTATACTTTTCTGTTGTTTGTGTTTGTGTGTATAAATTTGTTTGTGTATTGTTGTAATGAAGAAAGAAAACACAGAGAGCGTCCCACGTTGACTCGGCAGCGCAACGGGCACAATTATGAACAATCAAAGAAGAAGAAAAAAAAAGGAAACCTTCGAAACCACCAAAAGCGGACAGAAGCGTTGAGTTGCAGATAAGAGAAGGGCGGGGTGACGACGCAAGAGGAGCAGCATTCCATTCAATAATACTAGCTTCCCTCTTGCGTACCCTGCACCCTCTTCAGGGCACGAAACCCAGAGTGATCACCCTTCGCTCAAGAGAGAGAGAGCTGAGGGTGCGCGTTGTGGCACTTTCTTTTTCCTTTAATTTATTTATTTTTTCGTTTTTAAGAAGCTGAAACACTAGTTAATCGAGAAAAGATAATTGTTTAACAAGCACCCTATGCTGCAAGATTGGCGAGGAAAGGGAATGCACACAGCAGCTTGAAGAGTGAGAAGCCATTCCAACACCATGCACTCCTCGTTAAGACGCAATAACAGGCCAAATAACGATGGTGTCAGCTCTCTCTTTTGTTTTTGTTTTTTTGTTTGTTATTTCACCAACGTCCTCCCTTTAGCACTCAGCCACATGCGACACACCTCTCTCCACGTCTCTTCGCGCACTCTTAGCGGCGATGGGGAGTAGAGGTCTGCAACGGCCCCATCATCTGCATGGTGCCCGTCACCGGCACGCTATAGGGGATGAGATCGTCTATGAGGTCGATATGGGACAGAATCATGCGGCGGCAGCAATAGCGCTCGAGGTGCAAGGCGTCCAGTGCCTCGGCCTCCGTGTAATCCTGGTCTAGCAGCTGCTGGTATTGCTCGTACAAGTTGCCTACCACCTTTCCACAGGAGTAACAGCGGACTGGAATGATCATGTTCGCCTGCTAAAAGCGGAAGAAGGCAAAAGGAACGGAAAAAAAAAAGACAGCACAGCTCCCACTCAGCTTTTAATTAAGAGGTGGCAATTAAAACGCGGGATCAATCACAAGAAGCAGCAGCGTCAGAGTCGTTCAATCGCTTCTGTTTTTATCTTGTTATTTTTTTTATATATTTATTCTTGGAGCTCGTTGGTTTTACCTGTGTGTGTGTGTGTGTGTGTTTGTGGTGTTGTTTGATGTGGTTGTCTCTCCGTGCACCAATCGCTTACTTTGTCAACGACTGCCTGTCTGGGTGCAGAATTATTAAGCTCGCTTACGGCGTGTAAATAATCGACTTATACTAATGCGCAAGGAAAGAGAAGTATAGCAAAGACAGAATGAGAGAGAGAGGGGCGTTGGAGACGGAGGGTTGCGCAGCCGGTGACTGCTGGTACCTGACAATACATTCTACGATGTGCTGCGTGAGCAATGTTCTGAAAAGTGAGAACAAGGAGAAAAAAAAAAAACTTTTAGTGCTCGTGACAGTGCTGCCTTGCTGGTAGAGAGAGACACCCTTCTACCGTTGCTCTATTTTCCCTTTGGCTCACGCCTCCTTTGCTCGATTAGACAGCTGCAGAGAGTGCAACAGGGTTGTGCAAAGCCACACGCAATACAGGCAGCAGCAACGTCCCCTTTGGTAAATATATATATAGTTTCCAAAGGCCAACGACGCGCGGTAAGAGAGACGGAGGCTATTTCCCCTGCAAAAACAAAAAAATCCCTGGACTTTCTTCGTCGCGCGAAGGAGGGGCTGCATCTTGGTATCCCACATTGTTCTACCATTGCACCTTGCTTGGTCTTGCTCTTCCGAAGCACAGACCCTTGCCGACTTGCTACTCCACCTGCGCGTGCGTTTTGCTTTCTTGTTGTCGCTTAGTTGCTTTTGCTTGCATCTTCAATGAGAAAACGTCTAGACTGATTTGCGAAGATGGAGCGACACATCTAAGAAAAAAGCTTTCAAAAAGCGGTTCCGGCAGAAAACAAAAAAAGAGCGTTTCGTCTTCACAAATAACAATAATTCAAGAGAGACACCACACATATACTTGTACACACACACACAAGAAAAAAAAAAGCTACAAAGCCGCCATGCGAGAGGCAACCATGACAAGGCAGCCTCACCACACAAGCGTCAAAACAATGAAGAAGATGTGGCACATCGCCTTCTCTGCCTGTGCTTCGACAGCACCACATGCACGATGATAAACGTTTCCTTTTGTTCGAAGTTAACAAAAAAAAAGATGGCCAAAAACGGTATAGCACACGTCTTCCCACCTTCTGTCAATCTTGTGCGGAAGACGAAAACCGCCAACGAAGAAAGAGACGTCTGCGGTGAGAAGAGAGCCCTTGTCGACAACCACCTCGCTGCCGCGTCTTGGAATTCTCCCTTGTGTCGCTCGCGATGCGGGAAGAGAGAGAGGGAGAGAGAGTGTGTGTGTGTGTGTCTCAGAGAAAGTAATCCGGTGTTTTCTTGGACACCTGCGCCTCACCCCGTCGCGGCGCAGGGTCAAACTGAAAGAAGCACTTGTTCATGTGCTCGTCCAGCTCCAGCAGACCCGCCAAGTTGCCGCACCGGTAGCAGTAGTTGGGGGCGCTGAAGATGGTCACCAGCTGGTCCTGATGTGTCCAGCTGTAGCCGTCCATCACCAGCTGGTGCGCACGCGCGATGGTTTTGATTTTGTTGTTGTGGCAGAAGCCTTCCGTGACACCTTGACCAAAGGTAAAGCCGGCGCCACGCGGGCTGACACCCCAGCCATCGCGGTCGTCCGGATCTGACCAGAGCAAGTCGCACATCGGGCCCTCATGCGGCACCTCCTGCACACGGTCCAGGTTGCGGATGTGGCTGAAGGTGTCAACAGTAGGGGAGAGGCCACCGTGCAGGCAGAAGATGTCGTTCTCTACGAGCGCCGTCAGCGGAAGGTAGTCGAAGAGGTCCGTGAAGATGGTCCACACGTTTGCGCTGCCGTACTTGCGAATGCACTCGTCGTAGAAGCCGTACACTTGCGTGATTTGGCGGGACTCGTGGTTGCCGCGGAGAAGATGCAGGCGTTGGGGGTAGCGCAGCTTGTACAGCAGCAGCAGCGTCACCGTCTCCACGCTGTAGTAGCCGCGGTCAACGTAGTCCCCCATGAAAAGATAGTTCGTATCCGGCGGAAGCCCGCCAATCTTGAAAAGCTCGAGCAGGTCGTGGAACTGTCCGTGAACGTCGCCGCACACCGTGACGGGGGCGCGGACGGCGTGTACGTTGTTCTCCTTCTCCAGCACCTCTTTTGCTTTTTCGCAGAGACGAGCCACCTGCTGCTCGCTGAGGGGCTTGCATTGAATCACGTAGTTGATCATCTCATCGAGGTCAAACGCGCTGCTCGACCCCACAGCAGAGCCACCACCAGTAGTTGTCATGACGGAAAGAATACGCAACCGTACGGGAAAAAAAAATTGAGACTAGCTCAGTGAGCGAAGCGGATGCAAAAGAAAAAAAAAGTATTGAACTCTGTCTCTATAAAGATGAATGTATACACCTGCTTGCTCCAGATCGGTTTGAGCCTTTTCTGGTGGAAAAGAAACCGATGAGAAAGTCGCGTGAGTCTGTAGGTCAAGCTTACGCCGCTTTGTATGATTGCAAAAAAAAAAAAAAAAAACCTTACTTGAGTTGTAGAAACGGCTAGGGGCACTCTTAAAGAAATCTACTCTAATAACGTGTAGACTTCTTTAGTTTGTCACTTTTCTTTTCTTTTGGGGGGACGTTGTCGTTGCCGTTGTTGCTATAGTAGAACGGTAATGGGCAATGCAGACAGCTCCGCACGAGGTGACTGCGATGTGTATGTTATGAGAAAATAGAAATATGATTTTGTTTTTGATCTTGTTCGGGAGGAAGATGAAGACTCTTGCTTTCTGTATAGAGTGGTTGCTAACTATAGATAATGAGAATATGATTGAAGAATATATATATATATATTTTAAGAGGAAGAGAGAGGGAAGAATGGCGAATACGGAAGACAGCACGTGTAAGTGAGGTGAAAGGATGCGGCAGGATGGATGCTCCGAGCCCTTCCTTCAAAAAAAAAGAAGGAAAACTCGCCATACCTTACAGGCGCATCGAAACGCCACTTGCTGTTGTTGTTGTTCATTTTTTTTTCCCCATTGTGCGCCGAACGCGGTAAGTAGAGGGGGGAAAGAAACACTATCCTCCGCTTGCGACATTGGATTTAAATTTGCTTCTTTGTTGCGTGTAAGTTGCCCTTCCTCTTTTTCTCTTCCTGTCTGGTCTGTTACCTAAATGCAGATGAAAACAATCGTTGAGTGTGAGAAAAATAAAAAAAGACAAGAGGACAGTACTGTCGCAGCGCCTCTGCCTGCAAAGGGGATGGCCTTAGGTGTGCAAAGTTGCACCTATTACCTTTACGTGTTGTTGTTTTCTGTGATGATATTGGTCCCGTTTGTTTGAGCGTATCGAATTTTTAACATGCATGCGCGTGCCTCCGCATCTCGCGTCCCCGTCACCCTCCGCTGTTTCCACTCAGGAGTTGCAGAAGCGCGGAGGCGGCGTAGATGAGCATGTCTGCGTCAGGTGCTGGTAGATCCTTCTCGCTGCTCGTAGCACCGCCTGACTCCTGCGGTGTCGTTGAACGCTCGTCGTCCTCTCTGGCGGCGGTGCGTCGGCGGCGGAGTGGCAGCACCCACAGCGCCATGGACAAGGCCCCAAACAAACTTTCAACGCAGTCTGCCAGGCGCTTGTCGTTGCAGATGCGGCGCCGTGACATCCAGTAGTCTCGCAGCACGCTCGGCAGTGCGCGGACCACCAATGCGTTGTTGCTGCTCGCCTCGGTGATGCTGCCGCCACGCCACAGGGCCCAGTTAGAGGAGGCATGGCGGTAAGAGAGGGTCGTGACGGCGACGCAGTAGTCCAGCAAGCCGTCACCGTAAAACTCCCGCTGCTCCATCGCTGTTTCATCCGTGAGCACGAGGAGCAGCTCACGGCGGAGATCCTCCACCATAACGGCCAGCGCCGCCGCAGACGGCACCGCGCAAAAGCCCAGTGTAGCCCTCTGACTTGCGTCGGCGTCCCCGACGAACGCCTTTGCGCGACTCGCTGCTGCGTCGCTCAGCTTCATGCAGTACACACCCAAGGCCTCCCGTATCGGTGGGAGGAGGGCGTAGTCGACAATGGCGTCTGCCGGCCACGCTGCTCCGAGCACCAGCTCATCGCAGGCGAGTGGGGAGACACGACACCCACAATGCGCGTGCCGCATGGGCGAGTGCAAAGGAATCTCCTCCAGCGCTCCGCCCGCGCCCGCAGCTGCGCCATCCCCTTCTTTCATCTCCGTCTCCGGTGTGTTACGAGGGGCACCGACGAACTGCAGCAACCGCAGAGGAGACCCTTGAGCATCTCCCGCAGCGTCACCACCTTGCATGAGTGGTAGAGTGGCCCTAATGCCCAACGCAGACTTCGCTTTGCTCGGTGTGTCAGCGCGTTGCAGCACGCACACTTGGCGCAGGTACATGCCGACCGCGCGCTCGTCGTGGTTGTCCCGCATGTCAGCCACGAGGACTTCGGGACGACTGGCAATCGTCCAACGCTCCTCGTCGCGTGCAACGTGATAGTTGACCTGACTGTGCGCGGCGTCTGCTGCGCTGGAAGTGGCCATCAAGCTAGACAGAGTGTTCTCGACGACCCAGACGCGATGCCCATCGAAGTTGTGCTCCTGTGTGAAGAAGTGCTCCTCCTCAATGTAGAAATTTGTCGGTGCCTCAAGGCCGCCGAAGAGGCGCCGCAGATTCCCCATTCCCTTCTTCCTGCCTAAGCGGCCCAGCCATCTCGCCTCCAACTGCGGCGGCGGCGATGACGAGAATGAAGATGGACTCAGCGGCGACTGCAGTTTCACATTGGGGGGCAGCAAAAGGGAGAAGTGCGGCACCGCACACCCCGCCTGCAACGCGCCCATCCAGCGGCTGAGACCGTCCCACAGCGCATTCTCCCGCACCTGCCACTCCGGTAGCGCCGAGAGGATGTCATTGGCCGGAGCGCAAGAAGAGACGTGATCATCGCTGCGTAGGAGGGAGAGAAGCATGTCACCGCCTATAGTCCCAGTGCGCGACCCAGGCAACGGGCAGCCCCCGCTTCCATTAGCCGGCAATAGCGGTTTCAAAAGTTGGAGACCGGTTGGGTGCCACCGCTCCCACGCCGCCCTCAGCCCAGCCTCGTACGCCACATCCAAGCGTCGGATCATCGCCTCGGCTGCTGAAGAAGGGAAGAACTCCCATGGGAAGCAGGGTATCGTGTCCTTCGTCTCCCCTGTAGAAACCGCCTTAGGGTTGCTGACCAGTGTTTCGTCGACAACAGCCGCGTCTGCGCGAATACTTCCAGAAGCCGCTACACCATTCTGACACTGCTCTTCGGCTTGGCCCGCTGTCGTTGGGCACTCCGGAACGTTACAAAATGCCGTGGCACTTGCGCAAGACGACGTTAACAGGGAAGTACAACTTCTTTTTGCCTCAGGCGTTGGCGACTCTGGTATCACTTGCTTGATCGAAACACCCATTTCCTCTTCTTCTATCAGCTGACGGCACTTCTTTGCACTTTTCGTCTTCTTGCTCTTCGCGCCAGCGGTATCCTTAGCGTGATGGGGATGCGTTGGCGGCGACGACAAGGAGAATCCGTACCAGAGCCAAAGATCCCAAAGGGACGCAATGCGAAGGTCGACCAAAAGCTCCGTTGGTGGACGCTTCATTCTGAGCCACTGCCCGCCGTATGTTGTCGATGTTAAGACGGCAAACATGGCACGAGCGTCCACAATGCACGCTGTGGAAGGGAGAAGGCTGTCTCGACAGATTTTCGTGGACGCCTGCGACAATACAGACGTCGACACCGCATCGCGCTGAAGCAGCCCGTAGGTCAGCTCTCGAGGAAGCACAAGAATCACCCGTGGCGAGTTCGGGCTAGCCAATGCGGACACGCCCCGCGGCGACGTGCCGCTTCCGTGTTGGGTGTTGAACGCGGCCCCGCTGCCGCCCTCCGCATCGCGATGACGGTGCGGGTGCTGCAGTGGGAAACCGATGCGTGTCAAGTGCGCAGGAACCTCCAAGCCACACACTGTCGCATCCTGCTTGGCCAGGTAATTGCTTAAAAGATGCACAAAGGCAAGGCGTGAGTCACTAAACGTCTTGGCAGCCACTGCGGTGGCGATGGCGAAGCCGGAGGAGGGCCGCAGCATCGCCTCAAACTCGCCCTCTGTTACGGACGTCGCTGTGGGGCTAACACAACCAAACGCGCCACTGCCTTCGGCACCAGGGGCGCAGCTCGGCGCCTTTGTCCGTCGAATAAGACGCGCGAGTGCCTCACAAGATGACGAGGACGCATTTTTCAATAGTATTGACTGCGGCGAGGCGCACCACTCGGCGAGAGCATCGCGAGAGACGAGCACTTGATACGGAGAGTCCGCCGTGTAGACCCGCCCACCCACGTCAGTCATCTCCTTCCGAAAGATCTTGATGTCTCTGACGTACTCGAACCACTCAGAGGACGGAGGCTGCGGAGCACCGAGCACCTTCCCGGCACCGGACTCGGCAGAGTCATCGACGAGAGAGTGCAGGGGCACACAGGCGTGCTCCTCCATAACCGCCTCTGCCATCGCCGCATCATGGTGACCCCAGGCAGCTCGGATGTGCGTAACTGCGGACCAGTGCTGCAGTGTTGGGTTGGCGGAAGTAACGGTGTGGTCCTCGCCGCTGTGCAGGAACTGGAGCTCCCCCGTCAAATTAAGCGGCAGCAAGAGAGAGACGAAAAGTACAGCGGCCTGCTCGTCGCGCACACCTAGCCACCACGTCCAGAACGTTTTAAGCGCGCTTTCATTGCTGAGCTCCGCGTAGAGGCTGTCAACGACCTGGCGGACAGACAACCATCCCCGTGACGATAAAAACACGTCTTCAAGGTTGCTGTCGGCGGAAGCATCACGTGGCGCAGCTGAAATGCAGCGCAGGCAGCTCACTGTTCTGTCAAAGAGCATAGACAGTCCGCGAGCTGGCACCTTGGCAAGATCGAGCGAAAGATCGGTATGCGAAGCAGCCAGCTTTCGTGAGACACCGTCGACGGTAGTGCCCGTTGGCGCAGCTGACGGATGCGCTACGTTCGAAATTAAAGCTGCGGTGATAGCAGCAGAAACAAACGTCCCGACACCTGGCTTTGCACATCCCAACGATTGTGGATGCGCCCGCGACCGCGCAGCTGATTTAACGACCGCGGCACCACCTTGCTTGCGGCTGTTGTCCGCGATACCGCGCTGAAAGAAGGGCACAAGTTCATTCCAGCAGCGCTGAAATCCGTCTTCCTCTACAACGAGATTCCCAAGTGCAGCCTTCCACCGCGACTCTGCCTTTGATAGCTGCCGACTCGTGTAGGTGGGACACGGCGCGCCTGGCGGCTGCTTGCGCCGCAAGTACTCCATCGCCAGCTGCGTGTGTCCCCACAGCGTGCTCATCGCTTCGGTGCACTTGCCCGGCGTGTCGAAGCCGTCGTGCATGGCGAGAAACAAGGTGGCGGCTAGCTTGATGACGAAGCGGCCCCGGCGTTGAAGTGCCACGTTGTCGTGACTCGTCTCGTCAACGAATATCTGAGGCGGGAAGCGGTACGTGCCGGAGTCGCGGTCTGTTTCGAGGATTGAAGGGATCGGTTGCGCTCTGACCCGCCGCAGGTCACGAGCGAGACTGCCGGCATTTCCCTCCGCAGCAGTCGCCGCCTCCAAGTCCTGCAGGCTCATCGTGAGTCTGTAGGAGATGCCCCACTTGTGGAAAGCCACGTTTTGTAGCTACTTGGTAGCAATCCGCTTCCAGGCACCTGTAGGTGAGAAAAAAAAACAATGGGGAAAATATGTAACGTCAGGCCCTAGCCAATATTCTGCATTGAGAAGTGAAATGGGGGACTTAATAAGCAAACCACAGTCAAAGAGGTAAGAAAAAAAACAATGGCGAGTTCAGGGAAGATGAGAAAAATGACTCTCTGTGAAATTGAGAGCTGAAGCAATGATTAAAAGGTCACCTTGACGAGAAAAAAGATTGGAGAATATATATATATATATATATATATATATATGGGCTCGAAAAGAAAGATGTCGGAAAGGAAACAATACAGCAGTGATGGAAGAAAAAAAAAAAAAGGAGACACTGGAAAACAAAGCAGTGGTGAGATCCTGAAAAAACAGTTGATACCTTCTTGCTGAGCTGACATACGCTTTGCTGAATAGCAACACCCATTGACTTTAAAGGGAGCTGGGAAACAGAATGCGTCTTTTCGTCTTCAATAGTTTGAGAACAATTTGTTTCTTTTTTTCCTATTTGCTTTGGTTGTTGTCTTTTTGTTGGCTCGCAACATCAACAGATGATGAGAAAACGGAAAACAAAAAACGGCGTTAGTTCATCTGTGTTTGGGTGTGTATGTGTGTCATTGTGTTTGTGTAAGTTAAAGTTCTCTTCAGAGCTTTACAGAAGCCAATCGTCTTCGCAAAACGCTGTCCAATTTAGTGGAGAGGCGTCAGTAAGAGGCGCCGCAGCTGCAATCGACGACAACAACGAAACCTCTCCTTCGTTAATGGAAGTTGGAACAGGCCGAGGGGCCGCCAAAGTTTGAGTTGCCGACGCTGTCTGCGGATCGCTGCGCGGGGACACAGCTGTTTCCGTCGAAACGTCAGTGACGCACTTCGCCGCCGACAGCGGCGTCGGCAAAGTGGCCGACGCGCGGCAACTTACCCTCTGCCGCTTCCTGCGGGTCCCGCGCCGCTCGCCGATCGCTCGATGGCCGTTGATCTGCGCAAGTCGTGCCTGCCAGCGCTGCTCAATGCGAGCGCGCCGCTGAGCCGCCTGCAGGCGCTCCTCCACCACCGTTCGCCTCTTCAACTCCTTGATTAGCACACCCCACTGAAGGGGTACACCGCAGAGAGGACAAGGGCAAGGTTGCGAAGGAATGAGCTGTCGAAGGCACATCGAAGTGTCCTGATGATGGTGCGGTGCGTCGTCGCCACCGCGCGCAGTGTACTCGGTGGCAGCAATCCCCTTCAGACTGTTGCTCCTCTCCTCCTCGTAGAGCATCCACATGGCTAGACAGTTCAAGTGACACCGCAACTCGCAGAAGGGAGCACGAGAGCAGTGCACCACGCAGGGCGGCCGCAGCGGCAGCGCACACAGACTGCAGGGAAGAAGACCGTGGTGCAGACGGTACTGCTCGTCAGCGTGTGCGTTGGCAAAGTCGGTGTCGCGGAAGTGGGCAAAGCGCAGCGGGATGCGCTGTCGCGACGTCGCGTCACCCTCAGCAGCGGCCGCTAAAAGCGCAGGCGACGACGGGGCCCGCGAAGCTGACGAAGAGACTGCTGAGGGTGTAGCGGCGCTTCCCGCACGCGGGGCACGAGTAGGCGATGCAAGCGGCGCACGCGACGGAGCGGAGTTGGAGCGAGAAGCTGAGGTGCTGCTGTGCTGATCACCGTGGATGTTCTTCTCCACACGCTCCTCCTCCTCACTGCGGTATCCGAGAAGCATGTTAAGTGGACTTTCTCGCGTATCGGCACAGCCTGGCGACGGTGTCCTCGAGGGGGTGTGCGAGCCCACCAGTCTTACACATCGCGCGGCCTCGCCATTTTCATCGTGGCTGAAGCTCCCCTTCCCCTCTGCCACGTAGTCGTCATCGCCGACGTCGTCACATGACGCGTTGGACCACTCCGCCCGCGCGGCCTGCGACAGTACCGATACATCGTAAGGGCAGGAGGCACTCAGACAGCTGTCCTCACCATCGCGCTCCGCCGCGAAGCTGCCGCCTCCCCCGCAAGCCAACCCGTCGCTTGGCAACAGCAAACATCGGTCGTGGCTGAGGTACACGTCCTCGAACCTCTGTCGCGTAAGCTCTTCGACATGAAAGAGCGCGGAGGGCTCAAGCGGTGGCAGAAGCGATGCCGTCGGTGACGCGGTGATATTAGGAGCAGTAAAAGCACTTCGCGCCTGCGTGCCGTCTACCGTAGACGCGCAGGTGCCGCCGTCGCACTTGGTAGCGGGATGCGCGAGCCGATCCGCTTGCGAAGCTTCACCGCAGCTTCGTTGTGGCGACGTCGTTGTGTGGGAAGACTTCGGCCCACTTCGCATAACAAGGAAGACCTCAGCCCTCGTCTGTGCCTCATGCAGCAGCTCCGGTTCGAAGATGTGCAGCGTCAGGTCCAGCTGATTGAAGAGAGTGGCGCGCACGAGAAGGTGCAGCGTACCGACAGCGTACGGCAACCGCCGCAGCCCCTTCAGCACCCCCACCGTGTGCTTCAGCCGTGCCGACACCGTCGGGTTTTGCCAGCACCACTCAAACTTCAGCGCCGCTCTATCCTCGGTGAAGCCGGAGACGCAGCACACAATCGTCCACGGCCGCCCACGACGACTCGTCCGACGTGCACCGTTTACCAGCTCACCATTGTGCTGCCGCAGCCGTCGCAGCGGGTTTACGGTGTAGCCGATGTAGTAGTCGCCCTGGCACTGGGCATCCAAGCTGGTGAGGAGGTACACGCAGTGAAAGCGCGTGTCCATGGGGAGGTGCGTCGCTGACGTGTGAAGGCGAGGCTTTTTCTTTTTTTTCTTTTTTTGAGAAGGAGGAGTTAAAGAGGGAAGAAAGAGAGAGGGACTTCAAAGGAACAATTTGACACGTGGGAGAAGAAAGCGTCTAAAAAAAAAATGGCTTTCGGGAAACAATGAACGATTGTGCTTGGCTGCACAGAAAGACCCGGCGTTGTAGACTCCAAAAAGTGTGTGACAACCTGTTTCTAATAGTGATCTAGTGATGTCTATGACAGAGAAGAAAAAAGGGGTGTAGATGAGGTTTAGGTGTGTATTATCGCCAATATAGCTCGAGTATATGAGTGATGTGCTACGAAAGTAGCCCAACGGTGTTTTTCTTTGCTATTGTTGTTGTTGGTTACTATTCTGAAGCGTTCCCTCTCACAAGCAGAAATTCAGTGCGAAAAGTATCGAGGTCATTTCATACAAAGTAAATAAATTGAGACGGCTGCCCCAGTGTGAAATACGCACACACACCTACGACAATAATCAAGGGAGTGGAGAGGAGGATGAAAAGCGTCGAAGGGGACAGGGAAACGAAGGAGAGACAAATAAGGAGAGAGCGAGCGAGGCCAAGACGCTGTCATAAACTCGAAGATTTAAAAGAGTGTCCTCACTTCATAAAAGAGCTTACACGCGGATCACTACCTTTTTCACCCACTCACGAAGCCCTAAGATGGCAACCAAGCATGAGATGCTCACCGCCAGCGCTCAAAGGCACACCACCACGCTTCGTTGTGGGCATTCGTGCGAAGCCACAGCTGCGTGTGTGCATCTACTTCGCCGAAAAGCCAAGGAAATGAAAGCGCTATATCAAATTGATTGATTTTATTTGAAAATAAAATACTTTCGAGCACGTATTTCGACAATTCGTTCTCGAACTTCAACGGATTAACTGTTTTGTTCTTTTCTTTGAAAAGGTGCAGGGGGAGTGCACGCCAGTAGCCCTGCACGACGTGTACAACACTTGAAGAGAAGAAGGGAACAACGGAGAGGCTGTTCTAGGGGGGGAGAAGCTCCTTGAAAGCGACAACAACGATATCGGCCTCGGCTCCAACAAACTCAAAAGACAAAAGAAAAGGCGGCATGATACGCAAACTTCACCAAGAAGAAGAAGAAAAGGATTAATATGGCAAGGACAAGGACAGTCGATCAGGCTGTTGCAAAGGTGAGGCACGACAGTACTCCATCCACAACTGTTAAGTTTGACTGCCTTTCACACGACAAGCAATAAGCAGCAGGTTTCACTTTGCAGACTCCACTCCGCCCAAGCGCAACGGCCTCAACTCGAGCAAAAAAAAACAGACAAAAAGAAACGGGCAACAGAAAAGAGAGGGACAGGCGTAATCCCCAACAAAGGCTTTCGAGATTTCAAAAGGACGGCACTCTAACCCTTTTAACGCCGTATCCCGGGAGACGGCTGTGAAAAGGCAAACGCGCCTACACGGGAAGCTAGTAGCCGCCCATGGAGGAGGAAAGAATGGTGCGGTGGATGTGGGTGAGGTACTCGTCGTAGCCCATGGGACTGGTGCCCATCTCCTCCTTCAGCTCCTTAAAGAAGGCGTCCTCGGCGCGCTCGCCCTCGTGCACCACGATGAGGCGGCGCATCCCATCCTCCCGCAGCATCAAAGCGTACAAGACGTTGTTTAGCCGCTCGCCAAAGCACTCCTCGCCAAGCCCGTTGGCCGTGCAAACCCTCGACGCATCGTCCGTGTTGAAGAGCAGCTGCGACAGCTTCTGCGGCACCTGTGAGCCGATCCACATGTACACCAGTCGCGCCTGCTCATCGCACAGCACGTAAACGCCGTCGCGCGCCACGCTGTCGAAAACGAGCTGGCGGTGGTGAGGCAAGACGCAGTGACCCGACTCCTCGACCAGTGTACCAATACGAGGGTCCGTGGCGAGGTCCTCCAGGCTGAAGAGCGAGGGGTAGAGGTATATCAGAAGCTTCTGCATCGGCATCGAGACGAGATCAAAGATGCTGGCGAAGCGGCTGTCGATCGGGACCACCGTGCCCTCAGTGAGCGCGTCCGACTTCATGAGGCACAGCAGGAACACCGGAAGCAGCTTTAGGCGCGGCGGCATGAGCAGCGTGTTCTTCTTGTCCCGGGCAGCGGGCTTGGCTTCGCCGTACTCGCCGCCGCCACCGTCGGCCGCGCAGTAAAGGCGGTAGCCGGAGAAGGATTTGATGAGGCGATCCGTCATGCCCTGCCGTGCCTGCCGCGGTCCCTTGTTGACCGCCTCAGCGATGGTGTCTTGGATAAACCCAAAGAGCGTCGCCTCCATGTCTAAGTTGCGGAAGAGCACCGTGAGGGAGCTCGCAACGCGCAGGCGGCACGAGTGCACCCGCACGCGGCGGTGGCCAGAGCGCGTGGTATACAGCAGCGCGGCCTGGAAGTGGGTGTAGTTGCCCTTCTCCAGCTTGCTTTCGTGCGCAAACTCGACGAAGAAGGTCGAGCTGCTCGTGATGCTGGCCAGATCCATGTCCTGAACTGTCTGCGAAAAGAAGTGGCCGCGGTAGCGCTGAACTCGTAGGCCGGTGCTGCACCGCACGCGCAGGATGCCAGCGTAGCCCGCCTCCTCCGTCAACAGCTGCTGCATCGACGCCGTTACCTTTGTGTTGTCCACCAGCGGATCGTAGTTCTTAAAGAGGAAGACACGGCCATTCGTGACATGGCAGATGTTTGACATCGTGACCAGCTCCGCGTACTCGGAGGAGAACATGAAGAGGTCAAAAGAAATTTGCTGTTTCGCAGCCGCGCTGGCGGTGGTGGTCCAGAAGCCTTCGATGGGGCGTAGCAGCTCCTTCTCCCGGTCGGAGCCATACAACTTGTGCTGCTCACGCGGGACGATGTTGCCGATACCGCGCTGCGGATAGCGATGAGCGCACATGATCACTCGCCCGCCGTGCTGGCCGGCGAGCACCAGCGTTGCGGCCTTGACGGCAGCCCCGAGCACACACTCCACTTCATCTGCGTAGGACGCGATGGTTGCGAGGCGGTCCAGAAACTTCTCGATGCGGTCGAGGTCGGCGCCCACCTCCAGCCAGCAGAGGCTGGTGAAAGGGAGCGGCACAAAGGGGTTCTCCACATCCGGGACGCATAGCTGGGGCATGTCAGGATGGCGCAGATCGTAAAAGTGAAGCTGTGAGCCAAACGTAATGAAAGAGACCTTGCACTCTGGCGTAATCTCCGCCATGCGTTGCAGCCCGCTCCGCATGGCAGCGATGTAGTCCGGCAGGAAGCGCTGCGCTGCATCGCGCGAGATGTCGATCAGAAACAAATGATGCAGCGGGCGCGTCGGAAGCACGTTGCCGTCGTCGCTGCGCAGCGCGTACTCGGGGAATTCATCCACGTCGAAATCCACACTTCCGCAGCTGAGCTCTGGGTGGTCTGGCTGGTTCACCGGGCGGCCGAGGCCGTCCACGTTGCTGAACTCCTCATTTGGCACGTCGTTCATCACCTCGCACAGCGGGCACTCCCACTTGCGGCCCATCTCCACCCACCGCGCGTGACAGCTCAGGTAGCCACGACAGCGATGGCACCGCGCTGGCGCAGAGCCGCGCTTTACCACGCTGACGATCTCCTTGTTGTGCAGCTGTTGACTTAACGGTGCAAGGATGGTGCCAAAAGGGACGTGGCTGTCCTTTACCAGCCGCTCCTGCCCGGGCGTGCACAGCATCGACGGTCGAAAAAACTTTGGATTGGCGTTGCCGTTGTCGATACCGATGAAGTCGTCCGTGGCCAGCGGCGGCTCGTTGGTGCAGGTCAGGTACTCCTGCGGGGAGTCGGTGCTCCGCACGATGCTCCGCTCTGGGTTAGGCACCAGGCGCACGTTCACGACGCGGTTCGGTGGGTTGCGCGCTAAGGGGCGTTGAGCTTCGCGAGAGCTGGTGTTGTTGCTGCTGGGAGCGGCCTGCTGCTGCTGCCGAGGTGGTGCCGGACGACTGGCCTGTGGATAAGCACCGCCTGGTGGCGCGGTGGCTGGAGCAGGCGCACTGGTCGGGTAAGGAGAGGATGCGGCGGGCTGCGGTGCAGCCGGCGCTCCGTAGGGATCGTAGCCTGCGGAGGGACGTGCCGGCGGTGCCGAGTTGGAGATGGGGGGCTGTCCTGTTGGCGCAGGGCTCAGACCAGACTGCCCACCAGTCGCACCACCACCAGCGCCGCCACCGTATAGGTAGCCGGCACTCGGCGCAGTGCTCTGACTCTGATATCCGTACCCGCCGTAGCTGTACGCTGAGGCTGAGGTAGTCGCGCCCGCAGCTGCGGCCGCAGGGGCCGAGCCCTGGCGCTGTTGCTGCTGTTGTTGCTGCATAGGTGCCGGTGGCTGCTGAGCCGCTGGCTGACCATAGTAGTTGCTCTGCGCTCCGTACGCCGCACTGGGGTCGTAGTGGCCGCCACCGCCAGCGGGAGCGGCGCTGTTGGCTGAGGGAGCGCGTGGCTGTGCGGGAGCAGCATTGGTCCCTGCTGGGGACGAGCCGTACGCGCCGTAGCCGCCGTAAGTGCTCGCGTACGGGTTGGACTGATCTGGTGAGCTGTACATTTGCGGCGACCGTAGGAATCTCCACTAGAACAAGTGAGATGAAGAGATTGTGCGATGTGCGTACAAGCGTAGTCGCGATAACTGTTGACAGGGTAGAGACGCAAGATCCCTCCTCAAAAAAAAAAAAATACAAGAGTAGTATGCCTGCACTTGTTTCCTTTTTTCGGTGTGTTGTTCCTGCTTCGATCGGCGTTGTGTGCTGGAAGAAAGAGAGCTTGCTTGTGAGAAAGAAAGAGAGAAAGCTTTCAAAAAGAAGATGAGGGCGCACGGGAGAGAGAAAATAGAAGGAAATGAAAGTCCGTAGATAGCGCACGACTTGGGTTTTCTCCCCCTTTTGACGTCGTTTCGACAACGACACAGCTTTCATGTTGAATTGGTTTATCGTACGGCGCACATAACAACAGAACAAAAGAAGAGGTTTGTACCCTACGCATTTAAAACATTGCACACAACTGAGAACCAATCCGCAGAGTCAACCTCCAAATGCGAGTTTTACGAGACACTAAAAGCACCAATGCCTTTATCGATTCTTTTTAGAATCAGAACGTTATATAGTTATGTGTACATAGATATATACATTGTTTGTTTATTTGTTTGTCGCCGTCTTGAGTGGCGCAGCTGGGCCACGGGATGAACAACAAGCATGGAATCGCATTGAGTGCCTCATAATAATACAAGAGAGAGGAGAACAAAAGAAGCATTAATACTTAATCTACATAATCAGCAAAAAAAAAGGTACTATACATGATTTATATTGTGTACATGCAGATCCGTGCTCCACCACCATCACATGTACATCTCATTGCGATGCGCCGCGTTCTAAGCTAGGGGAAGTGAAAAAAAAGGGAATCAGCAAGTCTGCAATTTGACTTGGCAAGCTGGCGGACACCAAGGATGTCCCTTCAAACTTCGGCTCTGCATGTTCACCGCGGGAAAAAAGCGAGAGAGAGAGGGAGAGAAAGACTACTTACAGCTCGGTATCACGACTGTCGCCGCGTATCACTACATAGGTTGGGGGCACGGAAGGGTCATCATCCACCACAATGGCGAAGAGAGACTCATACCGGAAGTTGGAGAACTCGCGGAAGTCGACGCGAACCTTTACCTCGCCCGGCTCGCCACCCAACGACGCAGGAGGCAGCAGGCCCTCTGATGGAACGATAGAGAACTGCGTAGGGTCGTCAACGTACACCAAATCAGCGCGGCCCTCCGCCGGTGGCGCACTTCGCGGCATATTCACCACCACCTTCACCTTGTGCGAAAGGGAGTGGTGCAAGCTTGCACCAGCAACCCCCACCTTCGTCGTCGTCGTGTTCGCCGTCACCACACCACCCGTTTCAGCCGACAAAACAGATGCCGCCATAAAGCTGCGCTGCACCCGCTGCACTTGCTGAGTCCGGAAAGCGTCCAGCGGCTCGTAGCCAATGTCCTCCGCTGTGCCACTGTTGACAGGGACAATGTGAAAGCGTGCAGCGGCGGCACTTGCGTTGAATATTGTGAAGGCTTGCGTGTACGCTACCTGCGGGCGACCATCGTGGCGCAGTTGCCCGGGGCGGAACCACACAACACCGGGTTTGCACTCGACCGAAGGCCTGGTGAGGGGGACTCGCAGCAGTAGCAGCTGGGCTGGAATGTCGTGCGCTTCGGTCGCAATGGACGCGGCTGCGGTTGGGATAAACTGCACCTTCAAAACACTCTCGACCGCCTCTAAAGAAGCTTGACCGTCGTGAAGGTACTGATGCAGGTGTTCGTGCCAAGCTGAACCAAGCGTCTGAGCGTGGACGGTCACGTCCAGTGCGTCCATGCTGTCCAGCGTGTACATGTGAGCTTGTGTCTTTCCTGCCTCACGAGGGTGGCCCTTTTGACCCGCATCCTGAGCAGTGTTCGCGTTGGAGGCAAAGAGTACGTCTGCTTCATCGTGTCCGGACCGCCACAACGCGCACCGCACGATCGAGAACAGCGCAGACTCGGCGCCATCGTAGTCGCTTTGATGGCTCGGAAGACAAATCGACAACGCAAAGCGCAGTGGTGCACTGTTGCGGTTCGTGAGTCGCATGGTGCGTGAGCACCGTGGCAACGACGAGGCCTCTTCATCGCTCCCTGTCCGCGTTTGCGGTACCGCAGGGAAGTCTACGCACCTCTCCGACGGCTCAATAGTGAGGTGTGGACGGCCGCAACGTGCGCGCAGCCGCAGCTCAATTGACGTGAAGTACTTATTGCCCTCCTCCTGCAGAGCGCGGCGACGTGTGCTGATGAAGCTGAGCAACGCCTGCCTCTCCTCCGCCTCCCTTAGTAGCACGTCCAGTGAAGGGACGACAGGGGAGGCGTTGACGCCGTTTTTGTGCGCTGGCGGTGGGGAGCTGAAGGACGATGCGACGGCATACGCGTCGTCGTCGCTATCGTCACTTGTGGACACATTTACCCTCTCTCCGTCTGGCGGTGCGGCCGTAGCACTGCAGCTCGTTTTCTGGGCGGAGGCCGCCGCTGCTTGGCTCGACGCATAACGGTCAAGGATTCGCTGCTCTGCTTCTGTGGGCCACACGATACGCCCGCGCCGCACGACGCGGTCATTTGGCCGCGTGCGAAGCGGCCGTAGCACCCTCACGTGAGGCACCGATGCTGTGCAGCTGCTTGCGGTGGCCGAGTCCTTGCCAGCCTTTGCCCCTGTCAGTGGACGCGCCACGCGCAGCGACGGGTAGCGGTCGGCGTTGATGGTGTAAAACTCGTCTACAAGGAAAATATCGTTGGCCTCGGTCTGCGCTAGGACGGCGTTGATGCACACGCTGCCCTGCCACCACTTTTCCACGGGTGGCAGGATCGCATCCCCCCTCCCATCGTCATCGTCGTCGTCGTTGTCGGTGCGGCTTGCTGCAACTGCAGGCGACACTGAGTCCTTCATGGTGTTTGAATTCGCCGCCGTCAACTTGTTGGAATTCCGCTGACGAGCGACAATGCCCTCATCGCTCGCCTGGACTTCCGACAGCCCGGCGTTTGGCGTGAATTCGAGCACAACCTCCTGCTTGGCGTGGGCGGGGATGCACAACTTGAACGGCGCCGCCGTGACGCGACCAACGCGCGCGCCCTCCTTTTCTTTATCTTGCGCCGTCATCGTCAGCAACTTTAGCTCCACTTTCTCCGCCGGCGCCTCAGGGTTCACGGCGTGCACCGCCATGCCAAGGGGGCAGGGAAAAACATCCACCGTGACATCCATGTCGCGCGACACACGGTTGATCAGGCGAATCGTGCGCCGCGCGATGCCCAGTGGAGCAATCACGGGGGGCATAAGCAGCACATCCTCTCCCTCACGCCCGCCGTCCTTCGTGAGCCCCGAGGTCGTCGGGTCCAGCACAATCGGCTTGCCGTACACCTCGTACTCTACAGGGATGCGCAGGAGCGGAAGGGTGACGTCGCCGCGAACGCACAAGTGCTCCATATAACGACCGGGAAGCGCGCACCACAGCTGCGCCGAAATGCGCACCGTGCCGTGCGACCGCAGCACGCCCGCTACGGAGGAGAGCAGCGTTGCGCAGCCCGAGCCGTCACCCAGCACCTTCTGTGCAGCCTCCACGATCTGACGTTGTGCCTGCTGCACCGTGGCCCCGCCGTTCACCGTGGCCGTCCAGAAGGCCGGAAGCACAATCGTCGCGTCCTCCCTCGCCTTGACGTTAGTGAGAACCACCGATGACACTTCATCTCCCTCCTCGGCCTCGACTCTACCCCTGCCGGTACGCGCAGCTGCCCTCTCTTTGTCAAGCACGCGCTGTGTCCCCATGCTCTCCATCGGCTGCGGTGTGTAGCTCTCCGCCGACACGGCAAACATTGCCTCTCCGCCGGTATAGCTCTGCATGACCACGTCGACAGCTCGTCGGGAGAGAGGAAGATCATCCGGCATGTAATCCACAAGCCGCGCCGGACTACAGTACGGAATCATGGCAGCCGCGTCGCCGTTGTGCATGGGAAGTGCACTCTCCCCTGTTGAGCCAAGGCGTGTTATATCCGCTGGGCTGAGGACAGGTGCCAAGAGGGCGGCCTCAAGTGCATTAATCAGCAGCGCACGAATGTACGCCGCCGTGGGCATGGGCGGCGGTGCTGCGCCGCCTGATGCGCCGTCGCTCACCACATCGACCGACACGGAGAGCTTCTCGACTGCGTCGCAACGCAGCTCCACGAGCAGTTTCTGACGACTGCGCTTCGAAACGAGACTCAGCAAGGTGGAGTAGCAGTCCTCGATGGCTCCCCGGTGCTTGATGGACCGCCCCTCCAATTCCGCTAGAGATGCACCGTCGATGGCAAGTTGGCCATTTCTGATATTGGCGGTCGACGATGGCACTTGCATGGCAAAGAAGCGGCACCGCACGGGGACGTCGAGCTGCTCACCGGCACGTAGCACAAAGTCCTTCTCGTACTCGACTTCGATGTAGGATGGCAGCGGTGTCGCAGGTGACATGGTAAACTCCGTGTCAATGGCAGACCGGTTCGACACGCGAAATGTGCTAGTCTGCCACGCACCTTCCGGCACCACACCGTACTGTACCACCGGTGTGTCCACCACGAGCAAGGGCTGCTGAATTGTCGCACGCGTCTCCACAGCGACCGAGGCGCCGCCTTCCCGGACGGTCAGCTCAAAGAACGTCTGCGCGTCCTCTGTCGAGACAGCCTTGCGGTACACCGTCACCTCGACCGTGTTGCCGGCGCCGAGGCGGAACGACTCTGGAATGAAGACAAACCGGGGCGGGTGCCGCATGAGGGGGTCGCACAGGTCAAACACAACAGGAATCAGATTGGGATTCGACACCGTGAAGGACGCCGCCGCCTCCTGGCCCAGCTCAATCAGGCCGAAGTCCAGCAAGTCGGTGCTCGCCTTTACGGTGGCGCCGACGCCGGTCGCGGTGACGTTGATCGCGTAGCAGCCGCCATCCTCGATGATACGCAGTGCGTCCTCTGCCGGGCTGCGGGACAGCGTCGTGCCGGTGGTGGTGATGTTCCCCGCCGCGGACCCACCTGGCTGCCGCCGCTCACTTAGGCGCCGACCCCCAAGTGAAGCCTCCTCCCCGCCAGGGCGAGGACTGGAGGGCGACACCGGGCGTCGGCGGTGCGCCGATGTCGGCTCTCCAGCATCCGTCTGTTGAAACCAGCCACCCCTCGCGCTCGACGGGCGGGAGAACGACGGCCGCCGCGACACGGGTGTTGTCCGGACAGTGGGACCAGCAGTGGCGAGGTATGCCCGGAGCTGCTCCACCTCGGGGACCCAGCAGGGAACTACCGCGTAGTGTGGCCCGCACGCCTCCACCGTGAAGTGCACTGTGACGACCGCAGCACCTCGGGCGGGAATGACGCCTTTCCGGGGCTGACACTGGACCGCGATGCCGTCGCTGACCGGAAAGAAGCTGCGCCAGCGCTCAAAGGTGGACGTCGTCGGTGACAGCAAGGACGCGGCCTCCCGCGCGTTGTACAAGTTGGACACGAACGAGGGCTTCCGCAACGATGCCATGAACTCCGCCTCGGTGGGGTCCAGAATGAAGTGCAGCGCCACCGGAGCGCTGTTGTGCAGCGTAATGGTTCGGGTCTGGCGACAATTCAGCAAGCACTCCGCACGTTCTTCAACAACGGCGGGTATAATGGTCAAAGACGGCAACAACGGCTGCTGGTAAGTGAGGAAGCTCGTAGCGAAGACGCCACCGTTGAAAGGCTTGACGGCAGTGCCCGCGCTCGCCTCAACGGTGGATCGTTGAAAGTGCGCAAAGGCTGCAACGGGATCCAGATACGTCACCTGCAGCGCGTCGGGGGGCAGCGGTGCCGCACTGCTGCCGTTGGTAGAGCGGTGGACATCAGCCTGATGCTGATGCACCGTACACGGAATGGGTCGACTGCGCTGATAAAACTCGAGCACCTCGACATCTACAAACGGAAGCTTCGCGGCATTCTCTAACCCTGCTGGGTCAGGCATTCCATCTAAAAAGAGGTTGTGTAATGTCTGCAACGGCTGCAGCGTAGCTGGTGTGACGGTAAGGACAAACACACTCTTGCTGAAGGGCAGCAGTGTCCCCGAAGCCGGTGCGATAAAGGACTTCGCCGCAGGTGCGGCCACTTTCCTGGGCGATGACGACGGCGCCTCTAGTGCGTCAGCATTGTCCGCATCTGGCGCTCCATCCTCCCTGCCCTTTGTGCTGCTAAGCGCACCACTGTTCGCGTCGCTCGTACCGCCAGCACCGCCGTGAGGCACGTCGCTGTCGCCCTCCCAGTGAACCATGAGCGGGACAGCGCAGTTGTTCGACACCGTCACGGTCACCTCGGTGGGTACGCCAGGCATGGTTTCCTTTAGTATTGTGTGCAGTGGCGCCACGGATTTGCTCATCTGCCACTGAGGTAGCACTCCCTCCTCCACCACCTGCGCGGCGAGCGCGGAGATGCTGACACGTGGGACCACGCCGCTGCCAGAGAGCTGAACGGTGTGCTCGGCAAGGATTGCGCTGCCGGGGCTGCTGCTTTCACGAACCGCGACGGTCAACGTGGCCTCGCACACACTCTCCTTCAGCGGGCAGAACGTTACCTCGAGTGCCATCGCTTGCAACGGGGGCAGCGTCGTGGCCGTTGCCGGTGCCAGTGTGACGGTAAACTCCGGTGATGAGCTGAGGACGTTCACAACGGCCATCGATCCAGTGTTCTCAAGATACACAGTTTTTTGTCGACGGCTCAGCACAAGAAGGTCGCCGAACTCGACCACGATGCTGCTGCCACGCATCTGGAGCGGTGTCGCGCTGGAGACTAGGGTCTCATGTGGAACGAGTTTTGTTGTCTCAAGCGCACCGGCAGAATCACTGCACTGCACGCGCTCGTCAGTGATAACCAAAACGTCGACTGCTGCGCTGTTTCCGCTCCCGACGTCTTCGGCCTCGTCCTTCCGTTGCCACCACTCAAAGTGCGGAAGGACCACCTCGCCGTGCACCGGAATGCGCAAAAAGTGCCACTTTGCTCCCTCGCTGCTGCGGTCGTTGAGCTCACGCGCCACGCCCATCTCCAGCACCGACTCCAGCACAGCGGTGGACGCCTCTATTGACTGAGGGCAGAACTGCACCTCCACCTCGACGAAACCACCGCAGTTCAGTGGCGTCTCGGGAGGCACGGAGTCTGCCGAGGAGACACTGGGGCTGCCTGCGGCGGGTGCGATGCGAGTGCATTTATACGATAGCCACGGGTGGTCAGAGCACTTCAGGCGAAGACGCGTACGATACGCATTTCGATTGACGAAGCGTAACGTTTGACAGGTCGGCTGACCCACGTATGTGGAGAAGCTGACACCTTTGTCTTTGACGGTGCACTGGATCCCATCGAGTGGACTAGGAGCCGGTGAGGCAGAGCAACGGTCGCCAACAGCTGTAGCACCAGGCTTGAGAGTCAACGGCTTAGCCGCCGCGCAGCTAATGTGGTCGGGTCGTTGTGTATTTTCTGCCTTGGTGCTCTTTTCAAGTCTGTGCGCCGCGGGCGAGGAATGCGCAAACCGCTGAGTTCGCTCTTCCTGCCTTTCTTTCGCCTCGCGCGCCAGGTGATTGCCGCTGGAGCTTTTCAACGGCGAGCTGGTGGCTGCGCAGCCCTGCTGCGCCGTTGCATGAATGGGCGGTAACCAGCCCGATGCATCGGAGTCCGCCCACGATGGGCACTCGGCGGCGCCGGCGCGCTTTGTGGTCTTCCCCGGTGTGTGGGTACGCAGTTTCTCTTTCAGAGAGGCCTCCGCACCGGCTGCTGGGGACGCTGCGGCAGCACCGTGCATGGACTCCTCGTGGTCATCTGTTCGCGTGCCACTAAGCCCGTCAGCTGCAGTTGGAAATGCATTCGTCATAGCAGGCCGGTAGCCGTACTCCTTCTTCAGCATCTCGTTGTACTCCACCGCAAACTGATGTGCGTCAATAAGAAACGGCGGAGGCGTAGGCGGAGCTGAAGCGCTCGGATCACTCTTGAGTCCCGGGTCAATTGTCGCCTCCAACTTGCGGCCGCAAGCGCTCTGCTTGCGTGACCTCAAACCTGCGGCTCCGCCTCTGCTGCCTCCTGCACCACTGCTCACGCTCTTCGCTTCGCGCGCAGCCGGACGTGCCGCCGCCTTCTTCAGACGTGAAGAGCGAATGCTACCACGCTCCGACCCCGCACGACTCGTCGACGAGGCTCCAAATGCGCCGCCTCGCTTGTCGGGTGAGGCGGCCGCCAACCGTTTCGGAGGCGAAGACGGGGAGGAGTTGAGCTGCACAGACGTTGGCGCCGTACTGGTGATCCGCGACGCTTCCAGCACTTCCCCCAAGGCGTAAGAAGCGAGCGGCCGAGTTGTGAAGCGCTGCAGCTCATGCGCTTCCTGCTCAAGGTACGCCCTCACCTGCCGCTGAGTGTTTGCTAGCTGCTGCGTGTAGCGAGCAGCCAGCTGTCGAGCTGGCTGACGTTCCTGTGCTACCAGCGCGGCTTGGAAGTGCTGCTGCAGGAGAACTTCGCGCTTGGCGGCCACCATGGCCACCTCTGCCTGAAGCTGCTGTTGGGCTTGCTTGGTCTTCTGCCGCTTCGTAGCGCTTCCACCGGCAGCGGTAGCGGCAGCAGCAGCGGACTGCGGGGCAAGAGAGGACGGTGATGTCGCAGCCGGCCACGATGCAGGCGTAACGCCCGGGAGAAGAGGGTACACTTCCGGGTAGTCTTTTTGAATTTGAAGATCCACCTCAGCCCTACACCTCGCCTCTAGCTCGTGCTGTGACTGACCGTCCCCCTCTTCATGCTGCTTCTTCAAGTGCTCAAGCTCTTCAAACTCGGCAGCAAAGCAGTGGTACGCCGTCGGGGCCCATGAGGACAGGATAGTCAGGTCGTCCTCCTCACCCTCCGTCATTGAAACTGTGTGTTTGTGTATGTGTGTGTGTCAGTGTATTTTTGTGTTTTTGTTTTCTTCGTTTTGAGATATATATTTTCTTGTGTACGCCTGTGTCTACTACGGGACGAAAAAAAAAGGCAGCTTGTGAATTCTCAATTCATGAGCTGCTAACGTAGAGAGAGAAATAGGGGAGAAGTGTGTTGTAGAAATGAGGCAAAGAGCAGGCACTAAATCCAGTTGGTTCATATAGGCGAAGTCCTGTGAATTGCTAAACAGTTGAGCTGTAATGTTCCTCGTCTAGCTAAGCGCACACTCAGGGCAACATAGATTGA
>JASAOD010001822.1:0-37394 GCA_030849845.1 Crithidia brevicula | reverse complement strand
AGAAGGACGCGCTGCGTGCTGCCGGCGTGACGATCTCGGACTCGCCCGCCCAGCTCGGCTCGCACATGGCTGAGATCTTCGCGAAGAAGTAAATAAAGTTTGGTTGTGTTGACATGCCTCTCCAGGCGCACAACTTTATATGGAGAGTGGGAGCTAAGGGAGGGCCAAGGAGCGCGAGACAACCGACCACCGCCAGCCAACGAGGCAGTTTTGTTTAATGAGGTGTTGCGCGTTTCAGAACACCGTGCGTAGGCCGGCGTGTTGGAAGCCAATTGCGAGATGAAGAGATGGAAAGGCCATGTGCTGCGTTGTGAGGAGTGTGAAGCGTGCGACTGAGCAGGCTGGGCGGCGTTGTTGCTAGTGCACACAGTGAGTGTTGACAAATCTATGTCTTTCTCTTCGCACTCGACGACAAGCCTCTGTCCTGCGTTTTGTTCAGAAGAGGCTCTTTCGGATATGGCGGGTCTGTGCAAATGTGTGAGTTGTTGTGCTGAGTCTATTTTCACACGCAGTTACTTTTTTCAATCCTTGTGAGTTGTTTTTGTTTTTTGTTCTGTGCCATTTCCCCTCCCATTTATTATTTAGTTGAATGCGCTGTCGTTCGCCCCATAATTGTTTCGTTTTGTGTCCACGCAGTACTCTTTGTTTGTGCTTGTGGTCATCTTAAGCTGTTGTTGCGGGCACGACTTTCTCGTGTCCTTTGCTTTATCTCCTTGTGCTCCCTGTTAAAGGTCTATTCCGCCGAATCGAATGCGACTTGCCCCAGAAATGGAAATGAGCACAACGTAGGGCAAGAGAGACAAAGAGAGCGAGAGGGCAGACTCTCGCCACATTTACGTTTAAGTATCCTGTAATTCTCCTTGTCTCCGCTCATATTTTTTATCATCTGATCCCGCACTTTAGGTGTTTACACGGGCAAGAGACTAAATGAGCGGCGAGGTAGGAAAGAACACGTAAAGCGTGTTTTGTTTCCTGGATTCTCTTTTTTGTACCCATATGTCGAATGTTCATTAACGCTATCGAGGACAGGAAGTAGTTTTAATTGCAAGCCACCGAAACAAACATACACAGAATACAGCACTGAAAAGCTGTTTTTTTGTGTTTTCGTCCTATGATTAATCACGCGGATGGTTGCGAAGCAAATTTGAGCACACACACACACACAAGCACGCGCACCTACAAGAACTTAAATGAAGAGGACACTTTGGTCCGAATACGCTTAAAGGCGCGGCAATAAAGCAAAACATAAACATATCTAGCATGCACGCACCTGCTGTGCCTCTTTTCTATCTGTCCTTGGTCTGATTATCTTTGCTTTCTATTGGTGCAGCTTTTCTGGGCGGAATGCTGGTGTTAGGTGGTGCTCTCTCTCTCTCTCTCTTGCCTGCGCTCGAAGGAGCTACATCAGCTTGTGTAGGCAGTGAGGGAGGCGTTGAGGCGCAAAAGGAAACGCTGTGGTACCGTTTTCATGCCTTGCACCATACGGGACGAAAGAGGAAAAGGGAAAACAGAGAACAGAAGCTTTCACAGAGCAGCGGTCTTTTTTTTTTTTCGGGCATTTCTTGACGAGTTCCACTGAGCAGGTGTTTTTTTTACGGCTTAAAGGCAGAACGCGCAAAGCTCAAGGAGAGTGGACGGTGATCAAACATGGACTGCGCGGCTGAGATAGTTTCATTATTGGTATTACTGAACTCGATTGACCTCAATCCCTTTTTGTTTTCTATTTCACTTTCTTTCTCTCTCTTTCTCACTTGAGGCTGAAAAGGACTTCTAGATGAGAAACTTTCCAAAAAAAAAAAAAAAAGATGCGGCGTGGTTGCTGCAGGATGTTGTTTATTCGTGTCCGTTCGCGCATCGTGGCTCGTCCTTCTTCTTGTTTTCCTCTCTTCTCTGTTTGTATATGCGGGCTCGTACATCGGGCTCATAGGGCTCTCTCGACCTCCCTTCTCCGAGCTCGTCCCGCTCGCGACCGCGCCAGCGTACCCACTTCGGTGATGTATTTTTGTTTTTCCCCTATAATCTTTTCTCTTTCATGCTTTAATGTGATAATCAGGTAATGTCCTACGGAGTTCTCCCTCTCTCTGGTTGCGTGCATCCACATAGGGAGGTCTCAAACAATTCATAAATACAAGAGCAACACCAACCTTTACCATCACCAAAATAATAATTATCATCCAGTCGTAAACATTTACGACAGGACCTACATGGAGCAGTGGAATGGAGAGAAAAGGTCCTTGTTTATAGAGCTCCTCGTAGAGAGAAACGAAGTGACTCTCCTGATTGCTGTTAAGCCTATCTATGAAATGATTTCTCTCTCATTCTTGCTCTAATCACTTCGGTAAGTCGAGAGGTCCATATTCTTCAGGGTGATGCCGCTGTGCGTGTGCGTGCGCCACACATACACTCCGAGCGGATTCGGACTTTCCTCGCTCTTTTTAATTTCGATCCTGCTGAGGCTGCTTTTCGCACGCAGTGGATGACGTTTGTGGCAGAGTTCTCTTCCGTATATTTTTTTTTTTTGAACGGTGTTCCTCTGTGTCTTACTAATTTCCCTCACCACTTTCCCGCCACCATCTATTACCTTTTTATATGTTTTCTTTTGGTAAACATTTGTACGTCTGCTCATGCATTGAACTTCCAACACGCCTTCACTCTTCGCGTTGTGTCTCCGCCCGCTCCGTGATAACGCCGCTGCTTACTGCGGTCCCACACACACTCTCTCTCTGTTGATATACAAAAACACACGCGCTCTTCACCTTCATCTCCATAACTCCCCCCCCCCCCACGCACACACAAAAAGAAGAGCAGCACAACAGGCTAACGTTTCCCGACGTAGCCTAGCAACGCCCTACTTGCATTTCCCTTATTATTATTCTCTCTCCATTCGCAACTCATTCCTATACATAATATACTAAAAAAAAAAAAAAAACGGAGAACCACAACGAACGTAAAATAAAAGTTTGCCCAGGATGAACGACTACTACGACGACGCGGAGTACGAAGACGACGAGTACGATGACGCCGTGGATGACTGGGAGGCTGAGGCGGCCGTCGAGGAGCAGAAGGCCAAGGAGGAGGAGCACGCAAAGAAGGTGCGCGCCGAGAAGAAACTCGCCACCCGTGCCCCGGTGAAGGAGGAGGAGGTTGAGGAGGAGGAGGCGGTGCCCGAGGACGTGGAGCGCGCGCTCACCGACATGCGCCAGGTGGCCAGCGACATCGCCTCCGGTAGCGCGCTGCTGGGCGGCGACTCGGAGATGCTCATCGCCAAGGCGTCCATTGCCACAGCTGCGGAGGTGGACCAGGTCGGGGAGATCATCGCCCAGCGCCTCGCTTCCTTTGCCGGGTCGGCGAGCTACGACAAGCTCATTGCCGACGTCTTTGTGCGTCTGACGCGGCAAATGAACAACTCGGCGCTGTTGACCGAGGAGGCGGATAGGGTGCACCGCCTGCGGGAGGAGCTGAAGCGCGCCGCGAAGACCAAGCCGAAGGTGGTGGAGAAGGCACCGATTCAGCAGGGCGGATTGGACCTCGACAACTTTGAGGACAGAGGCGGTGCCCACGTCGCGGCGGAAAACGAGGACGAAACCGGCTGGTAAGAAAAAGAACAACACCAGCAACAAAAAAGAAAAATGGGGTGATCGAGCGTGCATGCGCTCTATCCACTTTCTTGTTATCTCTCTTTCTTTCTTCGCCGTCATATTTATATCCTTTCTCATGTGCTTTGTGGAGAATCTGGTTCGTTGTGTTGGTGTTATCTATTGCCTGCAGTTAAAGCCTGCGACGTTGAGAGAGGAAGAAGAAGAAAATGAGGATAGAGGCAAGGAACAGCATGCGTGCTGGCTGCGCGCTTTGTTTCAGCTTTGTTTCACTACCGTTGTGTTTGTGTGTGTTTGCATCCGTGCCACTGCGTCTGCAGATGGATGGCGATTATCTGAGTGATTACGAGGATTTTGGTTTATTCTGGCGAAGGGTCTTGCGTGGTGAATCCGCGTGCCCGAGGGCTAAGAGAATTCGACTTTATAAGTAAAGTTACTAAAAAAAAAAAAGAAAACAAAGATCAACTACTACCTCACTCAGCCAAAGGAGGAAGGAAGTACAGAAGCCGTGCGATACGTTTACTGGCGATGACAAACTCATTAGAGGAGGGAGGTGCGCATTCATTGGGACGGTGAAAAGCCAAGAGAAAGAGGATAGACACGCTGCCAGTGCAATGGGGCGGTGAGCCCCCATCAAAAAAGCGAAACCCTGAGATCAGCGGACGCACTACACCCATTCAGCACGTTGAGATGTAAATGCTTTCGAAGACACGCGCCAAAGAGAGAGGCTTGCTTATTGCAAAAAAAAAAAAACGAAGTTTATGCTTCAGCGTGTCTACTGGCTCTTGCACTTGATCTTTAAGGGGGAAGAAAACCGCGTCATTTTTGGCACAAATGCACGCACACTCAACAGACGCTCCAGGCCATACGGACCTCCAACTCTCTCTTCCTCTCTCATCTCTTTCTTCTCCGCCATATTTGTTTAGCAATCGACCGACTAGGAAACATAAATAAGATCACAACTCACACCTAGATTTATACATCCACTTATACGTAGCGACGCCATGGATCCGCTGATCTTCCACTCGTCCTTCGAGGCGATTAAAACACTCAACGCCAGCGAGGGACCAGCCCACAACATCTTCATCCCCAAGTTCGAGGCGCGTCAGCAGGCGGAGCAACTACGCAATACCGTGCTCAACGTCTACCGCGACGAGGCGTCCACGCTGGCTCTCCAGCAGCTTTGCCGCTGCCTTGTTTTCATCGGCACAACGATGATGGAGGTGGAGGAAGAGGAGGAGGGGTATAAGGAGGTACGACGTGCCTATGGCGTGTTGCAGTGGTGCGCCAAGGCGGAGCTGCCCTCTCTCGATACTGTGCGGGAGGTCGCTGCAGTGCCGGATGCCGACATCTTGAGCACAACCGCCCCGACAATCACTACCGAGGCTTCTGGGTACGCGGCGTGTGTGGACTTCATGGCGGTGCACAACGCGATGGGCTTGTACCTGTCGAAAGTGGACTTGGGCCAAGCTAAGATTGTCCTGGATCGTGCAGAGGCGCTCTATAGTGAGTGGAACAGGTGGTGGGCAACACAGCCGGCGCACTGCGACATCACCGATGTTCCTCTAGACGAGCACGGTGCCCTGTGTGTACAGGCCATCCCGCCTGAGAAGGTGCAGGCCCTCCTCCTGCGCTACTACATGGACACCGCCTACACCTCCACGCTCTTCTTCATGGCGCAGCTGCACACGGCCCAGCACAACGCCTCCGCCGCTTCGCAGTACTGCCATCGTACGATGTACTACCAGCTCTTAAACCGACAAGAGTTCGACGCCAAGTCGTGGGCCAGCAATGCGCTGCAGCTGAGCGGCTTCTACAGCAGCCACTTCGCCTACGACAAGGCTCATCACTGTCTCTTGGCGGGGCAGACGATCATGCCGGTCAGCGAGGAGCCGGAGGAGGCGCGCGGGCTCGTTGCGTGGGCTTTTGGCCGCTTCCACCTTCACCGCCTGCACCACTACGCGGGACTGCTGACGAGCAGCGAGCCAGCAGAGGATGGCGATATCAGCACGCTGGAGGCGTCGTGGCTCAGCTTTCCTGGTATCCCGCCCCTGCAGCCGCAGCCCGCCGTGCACACCTTCGAGGAGGCGCGCGAGTGCTTCAAGGAGGGAGTGAAGTGGCTTCAAGAGGCACAGGCCTGTCGCCCCTTTGAGACGAGCTGCACGGAGCACATCGACATCGCACGCGACATGGTCCAGCTGTATGCCGCGCTAGAGGTCTTTGAGCCGAACCGGGCGCGGCGCATCGCCATGATGCAGCGTCAGGTGCACCTGCTCGAAACTTTTCCTGACCAGCTGAACTTCAACGCCTACCCGGTAGTGGTGCGGCAGCTGCTCTACGACTTGGGCGGTCTCTATGAAGATCAGATGCGGCTGCGTGTGCAGCAGCGCAAGCAGCCCACGCCTGATGAAAAACCACTGAAGGACAAGGCCTTCAACGCCCTGGTGGCCAAGACGTTGGACTACTACGACTGCTTCTGCGAGACCTGGCGCCACCCAACGACGCGACAGATCCCAGAGGTGCTGGAGGAGGAGTCGCGACTGCCCTTCTTCCGTGCCCTCATGCGGATGGCACAGGTGCAGCTCAGCTACGCGCACAGCACCCCGAAGGAGGAGTACGACGGGATTGGGGTGGCCGTGAAGGCGTACACGCGTGTCCTGGCGTTTTATGAGAAGAACCCACTCCCGGCGGATGTCAGCGCGCAGGTGTCGAAGGTGGTGGAGTTGGCAAAGGAGATGCTGAAGCTGCTGCCGGTGAAGCAAAGAGACTTGTGGATCGCTTTCCAGCGAAGCCTCGTGTAGAGTACATTGAAGGAGAAGTCTTAAAAAAGAAGCCGCTGATGAGTACGAGGCAAGCATAGAGGGGAGCCAGGTGAAAGCAACCCAAAAAGAAGAGAGAGAGGAAACGAAACGAAAGAGCACGAGTGGAAGAGTGTGACAGCACTCTCTCTCGTCACCCCTTTCGATTATGTTGTTCCCTTCTCCGTTTGGTGCGTAAGAAGCTCAGGGCGGAAGCTTGACGAAAGGAAGAGAAAGCGAGTATCCCATGCGGGTTTTTTTTTTGTCTTCTTTCCCACCATCCCTTCTGTGTAAGCGTGCCCAGGTGTCACCGCTATCATACATTAAACAAAAAAACAAACAAACAAAAGGTGCGTCTGCTCGAAGCTTTGAACACTTTTCTCTCCTCCTCTGTCCTGGTTGATGAGTCAGACCTTTTACGTGTTCTCTTCTCTCCCTTCCTTCTCTTTTCAATAACATCTCCTTGTTTCTTTCTTCTTCCTTACTGTGTTCTTCACTTAGTCGGAAAACTGCGAAAGACGCTACCTTCACCAAAACAAACAAAAAAAGAACAATAATCTCTCATATAACGACCGCTTTGACAAGCGTGGAGGAGCGTCTTCACTCTTTAGTCACTATCTAGCTGCACGCTACTGCGTCCATGAACTTGAAGGCTCCACTCTTTAAAACTTATTTTGTATTCGTATTATCCTGGCAAGACAGGTTTGTCAAGTAGCTTGTCTTTGCGGTGTGTTACACTATTCCTGTGATCACACAAATTGAAAAAAAGTGGTTTTTTTTAGCTGTTGTTTGTTTGAAATCACTTCAAGAAAAGAAACACGAACGAGATTTTTTTTTTCAGCCTGCTCGCTTTCTCTTTTATTTTTATTCCTCTTCATCTTATTTTTTGTTGATGTTAGAGCGCTGGGATTTGACGGACACTCCCTTATCTCTTCTGCACCGCGGTGGACCTTCGCCGACGCAGCCAAAGGTGTGAGCTCTTGTGTTATGTACATTTCTGTCTATCTATCTTCCACTTTTTGAAAAGTAATTTTAATCTGCGACGATGCTGACCGATGCTGCCTCTCCTCCTCCCCTGCCCCTGCAGGAGGATGAAGTGGGGGACAGTACATCCCCCTACCAAGCAGCCGAGCTGCGCGCCGCCACCGCCATGAAGGACATCCGCGAGTGCATCACGTTGGTGGACAAGCTCACGGCGACTGACTCCCCTGCACACCGGTTAGAGCTGAACAACCGCATTCGCCGATCCGAGACCGAGCTGCGGTCTGTCATGCTCGAGGCGCGGCGGTTGGCGGTGCTGGAGCGGCGTGTGGAGTCCTACGGCAAGCTGCAGCAGCAGAGCACCACCACCCAGCAGCTCATTCGTGCACACTACGGAGTCCTGGTAGGGTTGGAGGGCGGGGCGAATCAATTTGCGTTGATGGACGACGAGGCCGAGCCGACGGCGGAGGTGGATGGTGGTCGTGGTGGGACGCACTACGACATAGCCCAGGATCAGGAGTTCCAGGACTTCTTCATCGAAACGAGGCAAAACGACGCGCAGATCGACGCCGCGCTGGATCGCATTGAGTTTGGCGTGATGCGTGTGAACGAGAATGCGCAGGGCATCCAACATGAATTGCACGAGCAGCGTAGCATGTTGAAGGAGGCGGATAAGCAGGCGGAGCGCAACGAGGCACACCTGGGTGGTATGAACAAGCGTCTGCTGAAGACGATCCAAAAGCTGGGTAAATCGCGCCTCATTGTATACGTCGTCCTGTGCGTCATTCTTATAATCCTCATCATCGTGATCATCTTCCTCGGTAAGTCAATTTAAAAGTCCCCGAGTGACAAAAAAGGATGAAGGAACTTCGTTCAGGTGAAAGCGCGGAGAGAGGGTGGCTGAGGATCGAGACCCGCCAGCGATTTGAGAGTGCTTTTGTGCTTTCCCGCGATTCACGGCGCCACAACTCTATGAAAAGAAAACGAGATGGAAAATCTCAGAAGTGAGTCGCATACACACTCAGATACAAATAGTGGCGATTTACAGTAAAAGGACGCTACCATTTACGTATCTGTGTGTGTGTGTGTGTGTGTGTGTGTGTGTGTGTGTGTTATCATCTTCTCTGATTTTCCTTATTTTTTGACAAGAGAGAGAGTCAGTCAAGAAAGGAAAGAGGGAGGATTGCGCAGAGAGAAGTATGTGCAGTGTACAGTACCTAAGCCCGAGTCATACATGCTCAGGGGAGAAAGGAAAAAGAAAACAAAGTAGTTAGAAGATCTCAATATCAATTATAATGGCGGTGCACGACACGCCTTTGCAATTGTTTTGGATACTGCGAGATGTGTTGCTGTGGCGTTAGCAAGGGGGTGACAACACCAGCCAACTGCAACAACAACAACAAAGAAAGGAAAAAAGGGTCAGAGTTTGCCCGCTGTCCGCACCCTTTTTTTTGATCCGTCACCTTTCAACGAACTCGTATGTGAGCCGCGCAGCACAATTAGCATCTGTCGAATTGAGTATATATATGTATTTACAACGCTTTCTCGTCTCTGAAGCTCTTCAGTTTTATTAGTCAATTAAAA
Source organism: Crithidia brevicula (assembly GCA_030849845.1). Taxonomy (NCBI): domain Eukaryota; phylum Euglenozoa; class Kinetoplastea; order Trypanosomatida; family Trypanosomatidae; genus Crithidia; species Crithidia brevicula. The sequence goes on along the minus strand of JASAOD010001822.1, from coordinate 28,435 downwards.
CAAACCAACAAAAGATATCTTTTACACACACTTGATCACCTTCTCTTTACCCCAATTCCCTCTATCTCTCTCTCTCGATGCACGCTCCCTCACCCGCGTACTCCCTCAAAACAAATGGCCCCCTTTTCTATCTCATTCATGCTTTCCTGTCTTGGTAAGATCATGTCCGAAGACGCCTTCACCACGGCCGCCGCGCTCTTCTCGGCTGAGAAGTTTCGTGAGGCCATTCTCGAATACGCTGCCATCGCAGCTGCAGAATCCATTAGCATCACCGACAAGGCCCGTGCGTTGAATAACACGAGTGCGTGCTACGCCGCGCTGCACGACTACACAACATCGCTGAGTATGGCGCTCAAAGTGGTCGAGCTGCAGCCACAGAATGCCAAGGCGCTGGGTCGTGCCGCCACCGCGCAGGAAGGACTGAAGCACTACGAGGAAGCCGCCGACTTCTTCGCACGGGCGGCTGCGATCGAGCCGGCACATAAGGCGTACGCGGATGGCGCACAGCGGTGTCGTGCGCTGGTTGAAGGTCGTCGTGGTGTGGCGACGGCGGATGTGAAAGATGCGTACTACTACACCAAGAGCGTGGAGAAGGGCACGGCGGCAATGAAGGCGTCGAACATGTTGGAGGCCATACGGCACTTTGGCAAGGCGTTGGATCTGCTCCCGACGACGGCAACGCCACGGGAGAAGGCGACGCTGCTGTGCAACCGCGGCGCAGCGCTTTTCCGCGCGGGACGGATGGAGGAGAGCGCCGACGACGCCACGGCGGCCACCGCGGCGGACGGCGCCTACGCCCGTGCGTTCTTCCGCCTTGGCGCGGCAAAAGCCCAGCTGAAGAAGATGGGGGACGCCTACGATGCCCTCACCCGGTGCGTGGAGCTCGATCCCGAACATGGGGAGGCGAAGCAGCTGCTGCGCGAGGTGGCGCCGATCGCGCTGGAGGCCCGCAAGACCGCCGAGGAGCGCGCACGCGATCACGCCGACCTCGTTGCGGGCATCGCCGAGAAGATGCGTGAGGAGCAGGCGGTGAAGTCGGCGGCTGCGCTGCCGCGCGTGGCTGCCGCGCGTGGCTCGAGCTACTCGTACTGCAACTTTTGTAACGAAACGGGGCACACGCGCGCCGAGTGTCCTATGCTGCGTCGCAAGCGATCTCGACCTGCGTGAATGGGAAGTGACCGCCAGGTGCGAGGCCTGCAGAAGGGCATCTCATCTCAGCGCCTCATCTCTTCTTTCCCTCTGTTTTCTTTTCTCACCACAATTTATGTGAACGTCTCGAACAGAGCTGCTCTAAAAAAAATAAAAAAGGCGAAAAATAATCAAATATACCACGACAAAGAAACGAAACAAACAAGCAGCTAAAAAAAGGTTGTATAATTTACTCATAAAGAAAAAGGAAAGACTATTTCATGGCGGAGCCTCGCTTAAGCTTGCATACCAGAGAAAGTGTGGCATAGGTAGCTGCTCAAAATGATGGCGAAGCACAGCGTTCAGCGCTGAGGTCTTATTGCCAATCTTATTTTATCCTCCTGCGTTCCCGCAAGGTCACTCCTCTATTTGTATATAGCCTGCATCTGTATCAAAAACACTGTTGTCTCCTTTTGCCTAATTGCCTTTGCGTAAAACGAAGAAAGAAAACATCAGACATAATTTAGGTAATACCTTTTCCAGACACTACAGTTTCCTCGCAACAACAAGAATCAGGGTATAAAGCAGCGGTTCGCTACACCGTCTCCTCTTAGTCAAAAGAACACGTTTCCGCACAACATCAAACATGTCAGCATCCATGACTACTGACTCGAAGGATACCACCAACGCCGAAGCGTTGGCGAGCCCAGAGGCAGGTACGCCAAACAACAAGAACGACAGCAGCATTAGCGACAAAGACACGTCCGATGCTCAACGCGCAGAAGCTTCGTTGCCCGCCCCTTCCACTACAGAAGAAACCATTGATGGTGCTACCGCTGCTGCTACTGCTATCGCGGCTGCTGCCCCTGCCCCTACGAGCGTTAGTGTTGCAGAGGAGCTCTTGGCGCGACTAAAGCCATTTCTCTCCGAGCAGCACATCGAAATTGAAGCACGCCTGTGCAACTTCAGCGCACCGGAGCTTCCTTGCTCCACCACTACCACAAACAGCACCGTATCGCCGTCCACGAGTGATGCCGTCACGCTCGCTGCCCCACAGGTCTTGAAGGGCTCTTACGGCCGCATTCAAGTCGGCGTCAGCGCAGACGACTTTGCTCGCATGCGAGTGTTCTTTGAAGAGGAAAAGAAGCTGCCCACGCAGCACATCACCACCAAGGACATCATCACCGACGGCGGGCGGTACACCTACACGGTGGGCGAGGACAGGTCCGAGACGTTCACGGGATGTGTGGAGAAGAAGCGCCTGTGCAACGTGGAGGTGTATGTGCCGGACTGCCCGTATGATATTCGCTTGTCCGTCAGCACCGAGGTGCCGCGGGTCGCACAGACGGCACCGCAGGTGAAGCCGCACGGCTACGTGCGAGAGAAGAGCCGTTGGACAGCCACAGAGGACACGTATGAGTACGCCTTCACGCGTGTGGGGACGCCAGCGAACCGTCGAGCCACCTTTGAGGTCGAGGTGGAGGGTGTGCACGATAATGCGCAGGAAGGGGTGACGGTGGCGTGGCTGGCGGAGCTGCTTGATCGACTGCTGGCAATGGCGCGGCTCAAGGGAAACACAGGGCTGCCGAAGAGCACCTTCCCCGACCACCGAGGCGGGAAGCGGCCTCGGCAGTAGGCTCACGGCACGGGGCGGTGTGTTCGATGTTGGACGGAGGAAGGGTGGGAAGTGGGAACTACAGAGCCACCACAGCATCAGAATGTACATATATATATATATGAAAGAGGCAGTGTTTTATGTGTGCACGTCGGTCTCTGTGTGTTTGATGTTGTTGTTTTTCGTTGTTAAGTTAACCTCTCCATGCAGCGTTGGCTATGGAGGGGACTATGCAGGCTGTCAAGAGGACGAAGCAGGTGGGAGGCGCTGGCTCCACACCCGCTATACATAGCAAAACATCAAGAAGGAAGCACTCGGTGAAAAAAAAAAGCAGGAAGAATAAGACAGGCGACGCGTTCTTTTGGTCTCGTCTGCACTCGCCATTTGTTGCATGTCAATGATAAGTCGTTCCCCCTCTTTCTAGAGCGACGAAAGTGACGTGATGAGTCAAATTTAAGCGCTAAAGGACGGTGTATTGCGTCTTCTTTTTTTTTTTTTCTGGATGCATTTGCGCGCGGGCTGGCTTGGATAGATCACACAGAGAAAGGAAACAAAGTGGATGTTTAGCGCGCACTGCGATGTTGATTTATATAATGGCCATTACTTCCTCTTGTTATCCACGCGTTCCCTTTCCCTTTTGTCTGATATTTGTTTACGACTCTCTCTCTCTCCTCTCTCTGCAGCAGTAGAACCTAATAGCAGATTCGTTTATCGAAACACACACATAAAGTAGAGCCTAACCCCTCTGCCTTTGCTGTCGAACTTCTTCACACATACACACACAAACAAAAAGTACAGACTCGCACCCTCCACGCTTCTTCCTCTTCCGCGATGATGCGCAAGACGTCTGTGTGCGCGCTTGCGGCGACGCGCAAGGCGCTTGTAGGCAATGGTCCGACCTTCCAGACGGGTGGCGACAACAACAACACCTCTGAGATCCAGAACGCCTTCCCGCTCAACGAGCGTGGCATCCGTTCCTCCTCCCCCTTCCCGGAGCCAAACACGGCCATCTACGACACCTACATGCCCTGGACCTACTTCCAGCCCATGGACGTGAAGGTGGAGAAGATGCCCGCACCGGAGGCAAAGTACTACCAGCACCTCACCAAGAAGCCGTGGGATGTGTCGACGACCGACCTGATGGAGATCCAGTCCCGCAAGAAGTACCTGCAGGGTGTCGGCTACCTGATCCTGGTGGTGTACCTCTACACGCTGCTGCCGAAGGAGAAGTCGTTCACGGGCAAGGTGGGCTCGGATGGCTTCTGGATTATGCTGCCCAAGAACCAGCCAGAGCGGTTTTAAGGCGTCGTGGGATCGACGTTAGGGAGTGGCGGAGAAGTGAATAGCACAGAAAAAAAAAAAAATAGAATCTGCGCTGAAAGAAAGCGTCTTCGGCACCTCATACACCTTTTTATTTGTTTATGCTGTTTTTCAGAATTCAGCAGCGAGGTTTTTATGCTAGCTGGAAGAAAGATCAATGAGCGCGAGAGAGAGAAAGCATCGAGACAGGCTCGCACACGCACGCGTGCCTTCCTGCTCTACTGGCAACAGAAGCGTGAAGGCAGATGTACTTCACCGAGGTGAAGGCGGTTGCGTGCGTCGAGGTGTTGTGTGGATGGCGAGCCATCGGGCCACACTTTCTCTTTCTTTCTGCTAGCATAAACGTATCTGCTTGATTTGGCCGTTGATTTCGTTCTTTTTTTCTTCTTCACTTGGGTGGAGTATATCTGTGTTTTTCTTTTTCCACTGCGTTTTTGTGTCTTAGTTACTAGGAAGATAATCACGTTTCTACGTCTATATTAAAAATCAAACAAAAGTGTATTTGAATGAGAAAGGGGGGAAAAAAAAAAACGTCAGCGACGTTCCGCGATAGAGCGGGAGAGGAGCGATATATATATCACGAACAAAGGATGCGTGGATCGTGTCATCCTCCTTGTGTATGTGTGCAAAAAGCAGCTGAGCGTTGTGCCAAAATTGGGCAGCGACGTTTCAGGGTGTGCATATATATAGGGCGGTTGAAAATCTACGTGTTGGGGACCTGGAGCGGCAGGAGAATGGGCATATAGGAAAAAAATTCTATTATAGCCTTTCAGCTTTTTGAGAAATGGTTTGCATCCTTCTGTCAGTCCTCAACGCCTCATGAGACGACAGGATACATCCATTTTCCCTCCTTAGCTGGCTTCTTGTTGCACCAATTTTTTTTTTCTCCGCCTCAGCTTCCACTGCTCCAAGACAAATCGAGCATCGGAGGAGATGACGGCTTCGATTTGGATGAGATGCAAAGATCGAGCCTCAATCTCTCTCTATTTCTTCGTTTCTATTTGTTCACGCGTCCACGTTCCATGTTTGTTCTTTCTTTCTCTTAAACTTCCGATGGCATTGCACGCATTCTTTGCGACATTACAACACCCACACACACTAAAATCTGTAGAACAGTTTCCACACGCGGCGAGAAGATCTTCTTCGACTTCTCTCTTCTTTCGATATATATTTTTCTTAAGACTTTCATAGTTGACCTTCTTATCTCGACCTTTGTTTTTGAGTTCCCTTCTTCTCATCGTTTGACTCCCAACCAACCAAAGTAGTTGGCGCGACACCACGGTGCGCATTTTGTTTTGGCGGTGCACGTGTAGCGTATACGTAAACAAACGACAGAAAAGGGATTTTCGCGTTGTCTCTCTCTCTCTCTCTCCAAGAAAGGGAAAAGAGCGAGCAAAAGAGACGCATTTCTTTTTTTACAGAAACACACACTCAAGAACACAGTCCAACAACAACAACAAAAAAAAATGGGCCTTCTCACCACTGATGAAGTGCGCCGGCTGAGTCAGCGGCCGGAGAACATCCGCAACTTTTGTATGGTGGCCCACGTCGACCACGGCAAGACCACCCTCAGTGACTACCTCGTCGCCAGCAACGGCATTCTCTCGCCTCAGCTGGCTGGTGAGGTGCGGCTGCTCGATTCCCGCCCAGATGAACAGGAGCGCTGCATCACCATGAAGGCCAGCTCCATCGCCCTGCATCACAGCTACGAGAGCAACAATCACGTGTTGAACCTGGTGGACTCGCCTGGCCACATTGATTTCTCCTGCGAGGTTTCGACGGCCATGCGTTTGTGCGACGGGGCGGTGGTCATTGTGGATGTGGTGGACGGCGTCACGCAGCAAACCTCCTCGATTCTCCGACACACCTACCGGGAAGGGCTGTCGATGTGCCTCGTGCTGAACAAGATCGACCTGCTGGTGACCACGCAGCAGTGCACTGCCCAGGAGGCCTACCTGCGTCTACGAAGTATCATTGAGCTTTGCAACGCTCTGCTGGCGTCATACGCGAACCAGATGCGCATTCAAGGAATGGACCAAGACATGCTGCGCGAGGACCCCAGCGATGATGTGTGGTTCGATCCCGCAAAGGGCAACGTGCTCTTCTGCAGCTGCTACGATGGGTGGGCCGCCGGGATCGACTTCTTTGCGAAGCTTTACAAGGACAAGGTCCCGTTAACAAACCTCTCCGAGGCGCTGTGGGGCGAGCACTACTTCGACCCCAAAACGAAGACAGTTAGCCAGGACCCTAAGAAGCCTGGCCAGCTGCCTCTCTGCGTGCAGCTCGTACTCGAGCCGATCTGGCAGCTGTACGACGCCTTTCTCGGTGACAATGCCAGCGAAGAGCGACAGAAGCAGCTATCGGAGAAGCTGAAGATTGCCGAGAACAAGTGGAACAACCCGCGACGCGACCCACGCAGCAAGTTGAAGGCGCTGCTCTCCACCTGGATGCCGCTCGCGACCTGCGTACTGGACACCGTGTGCAGGGAACTCGACTCACCAGTGACGTCGCAGCGCCGCCGCCTGCCTTCCCTCGTCCCAGGCTTTGAGACGGATACGCCAGCGCCGCTGCGGGCTGCGCTGATGGACTGCGATCCTTCGCCCGACGCCCCGTGCGTCGTGTACATCTGCAAGCTCATTGACACGCAGTACCTTGTCGGCCGCGTGGTTGGTGGGGTGGAGAGCGACGACGACGCCTTTATTGGCTTTGGCCGGGTGTACAGTGGGCGGCTGCGCGCTGGCCAGGCCGTCTACGTGCACAGCGACGGTGCCTTGGTGGAGGCAACGGTGGGCCACGTCTTTCTCTTCCGCGGCGCTGGACTGGAAGAGACGTCCGAGGTCGGCGCGGGCTGCCTGTGCGGGATTGGTGGCCTCACGCCGAGCATTACGAAGTACGCGACGGTGAGCAGCGTGCCGGACATGCCGCCCTTCCGCCCGTTGGTGCTGCAGAGCACCTCGATTGTGCGCCTCTCCGTGTACCCGAAGGACCCGAAGAACCTGCAGCAGCTGGAGCGCGGCCTTCGCCTGCTCTACAAGGTAGACCCGCAGGTAGAGGTGAGCATGCTCCCCACCGGCGAGCACGTCATCGGCACCGCTGGCGAGGTGCACGCCGAGCGCTGCCTCAAAGATCTCTTCGACACCTTTGCGCAGGTGGAGATTGCCGCCTCCGAGCCGCTCGTGTCCTTTCGCGAAACGATCGCGAGCCACCTCAGCGCCAAGCCCAAGCCTCACACGGCGTCGCTCATGGACGATGCCTTCACCCTCACCCTCCAGGCACGCCCCTTGCCGCCAGACGTGGTGGACCTCCTCAAGAACGACGAGGCAAACAGTGGCAACAGCGCGCCGCTGGTGAAGCAGGCGATGGCGATGCTGGCGGAGCATAAGCGCTTCTCCGCGGACATGAAGCACGGTGCGATCTCGTGTGGTCCGCTGCGATTGGGTTTTCTTGGTGCGGTGCTCCTGGGCAATTTCGATGCCACCGAGGACCCAGCAGCGTGCTGGGACACACTCCAGGAGTGGAAGGAGTCGATTGTCGCGGGCTTCCAGGCCGCCTGTGAGAGTGGGCCGATGGCGCAGGAGCCGCTGAGCGGGTTGGCCTTCATCATCACCGACCTCCACGTGGATGCCGACTCGGGGGTCTCGGGTGGCATGGTGCTGCCGTGCGTGCGGGATGCGTGTCGGGCTGCCATGGAGCTGCATCCCCGTCGTCTGGTCGAGCCTGTGTACGAGTGCACCGTCTACTCCTCTGGCATGACGCAGGGAAAAATATACGCATCGCTGAGCCGTCGCCGCTCCGACATCGTTGAAGAGGTGCCGAACGAGGGCAGCGATCTCTTCTACATTCGCTGCTGGCTCCCTGCGGTCGAGGCGTTTGGCTTGCAGGATGAGCTACGCGTGCAAACCCAAGGCGCCTCCACGGCGCAGCTGCAGATGAGCCACTGGGAGATGATTGACGCTGATCCGTACTTTGTGCCGACGACGAAGGAGGAGCTCGAGGAGCACGGCGCGGAGATGGCGACCAAGAACATCGCGGAGCAGCTGCTGGAGCGCATTAAGCGTCGCAAGGGCCTCTACCGCGAACGCGTCGTCGAGAGCGCGGAGAAGCAGAAGTTCTCGCTGAAGGGTGCGTAAAGGTGGACGAGAGGAAGAAGGCGTTCGTGTGCGTGCCCGTAGTCAATGTGTTCGGGTTACGTGTCTCTGAAAACAACAGCAAAGAAGAGGGGAGGCGAAGCGGTCATCGAATGCGTTCGGTTGCAATGCCACATACTTCTCTCTCCGCCGTCAGAATATACGAATAAAAACAGCTGCAGACGCAGGAACATCTGAGTAAGCGCCTTGAGTTGGCAAGAAGGCACAGGCGTTTAACGTTAGAGAGAGAGAGGGAAAGAGACGGAAATGGAGTTGCAGGCATGTGGTGTTGCAGGCGCTTCTTGCCTTTTATGTTCTCACATTAAAGCCTCTCTCCTGTCAAGACGAGTAATTCTTTTTTTTTCCTTTGTTTTTATACGAGTAAATAAGGGAGAAGCGGTGTCAATCGCATTTCAGAGAATAGGAAGAAAATGCACGAAACAAATTGAAAAGAACAACAACAAAAACAAAAACAAGACAGACGACACAATGAAACCAATTCTAAACTGTTTCATCGGCATGGATAGTGAAGATCTGTAGTTTTTTGCTGACCAGTGCTACATGTGTTTATTTGCGCGCAGGTGCGAGGTCACTCAATGGTTCCAAAGAAGCTCAAGCAAGAGAGACTTGTTGCTTCAAAAAGTGAGCGAACAGAGCGCTCTGTGGCACGGCTGCGCACAGACAAACACACACACACACACACAAACACACAGTTTAACCTGCGCACCATCCGTGCTTCCCCAACTTTTCTGTAAAGTGCACAACTTCTCCTTGCCTCGCCTCATTTCGTCCCTTCAGCTGCTCATTCCACTCTCCAAGGTAGCCCACTTTTACCTATACAAAACTTTCCACTACGATTGTGCTTTTGCCTCTCGCGCTGCACCGCCCGCGCAGGAACACGAAAGAGGGCCGTGTTCATCGAGAAGATACGAATACACTCACGGAAACAGCAGCACAAACAACAAGAACAACAACAAATAACTAACTACCGCACTTTCTTATTTTCTACTTTTCATTCTTTTTACCAACTCGCTTCTTCTCTCCATTTTGAGTGTTTTTTTCTCCTTCTTTCAAACCACTGTTGCTTATTTACGGGAGGGCGCCTCTCTCTCTCTCTCTGTGTGTGTGTGTGTTCCCGCACCAGCTGCGCGCAGTGTCGCTCCTTCTCACACACACACAACACAATAGAAACCAGAGCTTTTTTAAAATCTGGGTTTCTGTCTGACAAACAGTTGAACAACAACATCAACAAAAAAGTAGAGAAAAGTGAGGCACTCAGTCACGCTCTGTTGTTCTGAACACGCCCTCACGAACCCATTCTTTGTTTTAATTTTGTGTTGCATGTAGATTTGTGGTAGTGGGTGTTGACTGTCCGCGAAGCCTTCGATCCGCTTTCTGAGTATTGATTCCTTAATTAAGTTTCCCCTTCTATTAAACCCTTCTCATTTATCATTTGCATTTTTTTCTATTAATCTATCTTCCACTTTGTAGACCGTTTTTTCTTCCGGTAAACAACAAAAAAAAGCTAATCGAGAACAGCAAAAAATACAGGAGCGTGACATGAAGAGTGATTCGTCGAACATCGAGCGTGTCTATGTGGGCAAACGCACGCAGTTCACCAATGAATCCCGTCAGCTTGTCAAGTGCGGCGTGCGCAACATCGCGGTGGTGTGTTACAAGGACGAGCTCTATGCGATTGACAACGCGTGCTACCACCACGGCGGCCCGCTGCTGCGTGGTGACATTGAGGAACTGGGTGGTCACCCGTGCATTGTGTGTCCCTGGCACAGCTACAAGATCGCTCTGGACACCGGAGAGGGGCTTTACATGGGCATTGCCATTGGGCCCAGCGGGGGAGCGCCGCAGCAGACCGTCAAGTCCAAGGGATGCAAGCAGCGCGTGCACAAAGTTGTCGTGGACGACGCGAACGACGTGTACGTGTTGGTGGACCTGAGCGGACCCAAGTGGGAGAGTGATGCGTATGCGAGCATGGAGCTGGCCAATCGAGAGCAACCGACGCGGTCACCGATGGAAGGGGAGGGCGGTGGGCCACGGCCACCGGGCATTCACAGCAACATCGCCTTTGGCATGCGCAGTGGTCAGGTGTTTCAGCAGCTGGGCCTCGTCCACACCGGCCGCGGTGGCACGAACCCCTTCAACGCGCGACAGAAGACACGCCCGCCAGTGAGCCCGGCGCTGCCGGGGGCCGGCGGCGGCCACAAGGCGGATGCACACGTCACGAACTTGTTCGTCTCGTGCACGAGCATCGTCGAGGTGTGCGCCGGGGTGAGGGAGTTTCACTTTGCGCACCACTCCGGGCCGCTACTGCGCCACGCTGAATTGGGCGAGCACGTGGAGCTGGAACTGCCAATCAAAGAGGTGCGTGACGTGTCGTCCGACAATGTCCGTCGTCCCTCAGCTTTTTTGAGCTCTTCTCTGGCAGCAGGAGGTGGAATGGGTTTTGCGGCGGCCAACGGCGACGACAGCTTGATGCGGCGGCGGTGGACCATTTGTGATGTCAACCGCAAGGGCTCTCTCTTCACGTTGATGGTCAAGGCAGCTGGCAGCGACCCGCGGCTCAGCGGCAGTGCGTGGTTGCACCAGCGCTCCCTGCACACGCCGCTGCGGGTGTGCGGGGTGGGAGGCACCTTTACCTTTGCCGATCACCTGGACACGATACGCCGGCTGCGGGGCCACATGCTGTGGGTGACGGCGGGCATCGGCATTACCAGCGCCTATGCAGCCATGAACTCCTCCCTCGACGATACGTTCTTCGCGGAGGGCAAGGAGCCGCTGCATGTGGTGCACCTGCATGCGAACCACACCCTCGCAACGGTGCCCAAATTGGACGACTTTGTGCGCTGGCAGCGACGCTTTCCACGGGAAGACGCAAGACGGGAGAATTTAGTCGGTCGCGGGAGGAAGACATACGTGATGGAGTTGTTCATCTCGCCTCCGACGGAGGCCGCTGAGAGTCGCGCGGCGGGCATGAGTGGTCCTGTATCTCCTCCCCTGCCTTCCACCCCCGTCACCCATCGCCGTCGTCTTCTGCCAAAGGATCTTCTCGATGCGGTGCAGAAGTATTTTGGGGCGGATTTGCCGCTGGCCTACGTATGCGGACCTCCCAACTTTGTCAATGCGTGTACCGACGCCTTGCTGTCTGCGGGGCTGCCGGAGGCACACATCCTCACAGATGATGCGTAGGCAGTGTAGGCTACGTGCGTGTGTGTGTATGTAGCGCTGAGATGCCCTTTACTCATTGGTAGACTTTTTTTAAACTATTTGTTGGTGCTGAAGGCAGCGTGACGCCGATGGGCAACGCGAAAGAAGGAAAAAACGAGGAAAATAACGTCTATCCCTTCCTTCTTTCTCTCTGTCTCACAGAACAACAAACATCACACACAACAAGTCGAACTAAGACGTTCAAAGCGGATCACCATCGACAACAACAACTTTTTTCTTTATCTGTCGTGCACTTGGCACCGCCTGAAGCAAAAAAAAAAACACCCGGTTTTGTCTGCCGCTGCTTTATTGCTCTTCTTCTTCACCCTGTCAGCCCTCTCTGTCGCTTCACTAATGAATAAACAATATCAGTCGGGGTTTTAATTGATTTACTAGACGCTTAGCTGTAGGACTTGTCTAATTACCTCATGTGAGCGTCTCCCAATGTTTTGTCGAATCTGCAGCGCCAATGCGAGCGACTCTGGCTGCCGTTGCACCTTTCTCTCTACTAGAACACTCTGTTCCTCTTTTATTTTCCACTCTTACCCATCGCGTTTTAACCACATCAAAACAACATGTAAACTAGCAACAACCTCCAAGACACACCATTAGCAGGCAACGAAGATCTATCGGAAAAAGGAACTACAGAGGAAAAAAAAAATAGCACCTGCACTTCCTCAGCCACATCAGTGAAGTTCGCGATGGGCGGTAGCAACAGTGTTCCTTTGCTTCCCAACGGGCAGCCGAGTCCGCAGGCGCAGGCGCAGGCCAATCCACACGATGTCGCCGGGTGGGGTGTGCCGCCCGACGAGGCCCCCGCCACAGAGAAGGACCCCACAGAACTTGTGCTACAAAGTTGGGCCTTTTGCAAGGCGAAACCCACCCCACAGAAGATGTACCGCAGCGACGTGGACGAGCGCAAGCGTCGGCAGTCCGTCAGCTGGCGCAAACGCGCCAGTTTTATTGAGCTGGACTGCGGCGAGGACAGCTTCTTCGTCGCAAACAACTACAAGGTCATTGGTGTGGCGGACGGCGTTGGCGGGTGGCGCTCCGAAGGCGTGGACCCGTCCATCTTTGCGAACGCCTTGATGGAGAACGCGAAGCTGTACGCTGAGACCCACCGCGACGACATGGACCCGGAGAAAATCCTAGACGCGGCCTACACGAAGGTGGTGAAGGATGGGCAGGTGAAGGTGGGCAGCAGCACGGCCTGCGTGGCGACCCTCAAGAAGGAGGAGGACGGCTCGCACATCCTGGACGTGGCCAACCTCGGGGACAGTGGGCTGATGGTCGTACGGAACCGCGAGCTGCACTTCCGCGTGCATGAGAAGGTCCACGGCTTTAACGCGCCGTTTCAGCTGGGCGTGTTGCCCAAGTCTATGGTGGGCCGCGCCTTCTCGGACCGCCCGCAGGACTGCGTTCGGGAGTCGGTGCCGGTGCGGGAGGGCGATGTTATTGTGATGGGCACCGACGGCCTCTTTGACAATCGCTTCAACTCGCAGCTGGCCGCCGATGCGGGGTGGATGGGCAAGGTGGAGGAGAGCGCGCTGACGAAGATTCCTTTTGTGGGGTTCTGGCTGAGCGGCCTTCTCGCCGAGGAGAAGATCGAGTACGTGGACCCGTATCGCGTGGCACAGCGTGTCGTGTCGGATGCGTACAAGATGTCGATCAACCCCGACGCCAACACTCCGTGGTCCTCGATGCTGCGGCAATTTGGTGAGACGGACGCGAAGGGTGGAAAGCCCGATGATATTACGGTGCTGCTCAGCCGTGTGAGCACCAGGGAGGAGCTGAACAACACCACCGCGTGGTGATCATCTGAGGAACATGTGCTGAAGTCAATGTTGTTCTTTTTAAAAACTGTTTCTTTTCCACATGTTGTAGGTCTTTTGATGTCTTTCAGAGAATATTTTTCTTCCTCTTCTTTGATAGACTTTGGTCTAGGTTGTGAAGTGACGTGGGGAAAAAAGTCTTATAGTGGCGTCCTTGCTGCCGCCGCTGGCGCAGCGCACGGGACGTTTTTTGTTTGGTGTTTTGAAGCTGTTCGGGGCTTGCTGTTCGAATTCACAAATGTTTGCTTTAACGAGAAATCTTTAGCTTTAGTGATGTTTTCATGGTGCGCGCTTTCAACGTGCTGATGTTCGTTTTTGAGCTCATACTGATTAACCTGAAGGACGGAAATTCACACACAAAATATATATATATAGAAGCCAGTATCTTCAGAGAGCTTAGTGCCGGTACGAAGTTCTTATAAGGTTCTTATAAGAAAAAAAATAACAACTTAAAACCATCTTGTAGCGTGCACCGCCTTTGGGCTCTTTTCTTTTTTCTTTTCACAGTATTCTTTACTTAGCACGCCATCAAAAAAAAAAAAGGAAATATCATCGAGGAAGAGAAACAAAGCACGAAAGAATGAATCGTTGGGCATTTAAGGCAATACACGTGCACGAATGCGTATAGATGTCGTGCATTCTACAGGCTACATGGACAGGGCAAGCAGATGAGCAGAACTATCTTCCTGAGTGTGCTTGCGGGTGTCACAAGTCCATTGTTATAAGATGGAGCATATACATATATATGTCTGTTCGACTACTGAACTCTTTCCTACGAGAGTTGTTGTTTTGCTTTCCGTGGTTGAACACCGTGTTCTTTTCCAAATGTGGCGAGCAGCTAAAGGATGGAGAAAAAAAAAACCCCAATGAAACCCGGCGGCACTGCGACCTTCTAGAAGAAAAAAAAAAACAGCACTTCACCCTTTTCTGCGACTGGTATGCAGACGATGTTTCCCCCTCTAATCTCTCTCTCTTTCTCTCTCACATTCACTCTTTTCAACATTTGACAACTTAATTATATATATATTTGTGTGTCACTTCAACATAGCATGAAACGCCGCTCTACGTAAAGAACACGAAAAAAAGGTATTGCTACTTTAAACGCATAGTCGCACGCAGACGGTGAAGCAGAGTTGTCGCTAACATTGCGCTTCTGCATTGTACTTCACTACGCTACATTATTATTATTATTGCGATTAATATATACACATTACCTGAAGAGACCACGTAAATAACTAAAATACGAAGAGTTTACTCCGCACGGAAGAAAACATAACAGAACAACAAACTCTTGTGTTGTGGCCGGTCTTTTCATAATAAACTGTTTCTTCCTGCATAGACCAAAAAATAATACTAATTCAGCATTGAATCCGACTACAAAGATAATCCACTCACCGTCTTGCATACAGGATACCACAGCAAACTAGTTATCGGTACTCAACGTTGCTTTTATAGAAGCCTTTCACTTACGTGGCCCACCACACCGTTCTCTCTCTCTCGCTTTCTGATTTTCACTACCATTCTCACTGTCGACAACAACCGAAGAGGAGAAGTGGAGGCCTGACAATTATTGATTTGCTCATTATATTCCAGCTTACCATCAGTTTTCTAGCAGATGAACCTCGACAATTATTTCGCGCGATTTCTGCACAAGAATGGAACCAAAGCGGTGATCAAGCCGGAGGAAGCGGCACCCCGCGCCATCATCCCCGTTGCCCCTGAGCGATCTTCCGCCTTGAAGAGGAACAAAGCCGCGACTGCAGACGTCGCGCAAGCTCCGGTCGAGGAGAATATCAACAGCAACAAGAACAGAGACGGTCAATGGTCTTCTGGCGATGCGGCTGCTGCGCCGATGCACGCCACAACGGCCATCAACGAAGCTAGAACGGAGATTCGGGCCTTGCCTGAAAATCAAAATGCCGACGCATCAACGATCTTCAAGCGGCCACGTGAAGAGGAGATTGATGACGAGGACGAGGTAGAGTTGTCGTCCCCCACCACCGCAAGTCGCGTGCTTGCCCGACGAGGCCTCGTGGATGAGGACGAGGATGAGCTGGCGCTGTTGCTGGGCTCACAAGAGGCACGACAGGTGAAAAAGGCTGACGCGATGCAAGAGGAGGCCGTCCGTGCGCAACAACATCAACAGGCTGCTTCTTCATTATCGTCATCGCACGTCTCCTCTCCCGTCGCGGCCACGCGTCAAGGCGGCTTTGACATCTCGACAGCCTGCGCCGTGGGGAGCCTTGCCTGGCACAAGTCCTCTGCCCGCACCTTGGAAACCTTTGCCCGCTACTTCCAGCGCCAGTTCGAGTTTGATCTGCACAGGAGCCGCGAGCTCTTCCGCGCCTTCGAGCCCTTCTTCAAGGACCGCGCACTACACCGAATTGCTCGGGATGCGGACCTCTGCCCTGTCTTCCACGCAGCACCTGCCATTGACAACAACGCTATAGGTGCGCTGCCCGGCTGTGTCTTGCGATCCTATCAAGTTGAGGGTGTGCAGTTCTTGCTAAACCACTTTCACCGCGGCCAGTCGTGTATTCTGGCTGATGACATGGGCCTTGGCAAGACGGCGCAGATTTCGGCCTTCTTGCACACGCTGAAGCGTCTGCACGGGATCGATGGGCCGCACCTCATCATCGCGCCTCTGTCGACTCTCACCAGCTGGACCCGAGAGCTTGCGCGGTGGGCGCCGCAGCTGCGGGTGGTGAAGTACCATGGCGAGCGTCAAGCCCGCCTGCACGCCCGCTCTGCCCATCACAACCGCCACGCCGTCTTCGTGACCACTCCCGCGTTGATACACCACGACAAGGGCTTCTTTCGGAAGCGGTCGTGGGTGACGGTGATCGTCGACGAGGCGCACGTGCTCAAGTCACACAACACCGCTGTCACGTCTGTCTCACGGAAGCTGACGGCGTGCCATCGAGTTGCCGTGACCGGGACGCCGGTGCACAACAACGTGAAGGAAGTGTGGAGTCTTCTCAGCGTCCTCTACCCGTGGCTCATGGCCGGCTACGATCCCCGCGTGCGCGATCCCGTGCGACAGGCCGAGGAGTGTGCACGTGTGCTGCGCTGCATCATGCTCCGACGCACCAAGGCTGATATGGAGCTCGGCATCCCACCCCGCGTCGATGAACCTCTCACGAATCTGATGCCCACCTACGTTCAGGAGCACCTCCTCGCGCAGCTCACCACACACGCGTTGGAAGATAACAGTACTGGCCACCAGCTTCACGCCCACCTGAGCCATCAACGGACTGTGTGCAACCACCCCTTGGCGCTACGGCTGCTCGCGGATGAGGGCCGTGTTGCTGGGTCCCAGGACGCCGTGGAGAACCGCATGAAGGCCGCAGGGATTCCAATGGATGCGGCGCACATCATCGACCCAAGCGCCAAGATGCGATACCTGGACACGTTGCTGCCCACCTTGAAGAACGGTGGCCACCGCTGCCTCATCTTTTCAAACTTCACCACCACACTGGACCTGCTAGAGGCGATGTGCTGCCTGCGCGGGTACAGCTACGAGCGCCTGGACGGCAGCTGCAACCGGGTGGAGCGCGAGCTGTCGATGCTGCGCTTCAACCACCCGTCCTCCTCGTGCTTTATCTTTCTAGTGACGACCACGGCTGGCGGTGTCGGCGTGACGCTGACCGGCGCGGACACCGTCATCCTCTTCGACGCCCACTTCAACCCCCAACTGGACCGGCAGGCGGCGGATCGCGCGCATCGGATCGGGCAGACTCGCACCGTACGCGTGTACCGGCTGTGCTTGCAGGGCACGGTGGAGGAGCACATCCGCACGATCGCAGCTCGGAAGGCCTCGCTGGGGGACTTTATTGTGGAGGGCGGCCAGCGTCAGGATCGACGACACGGGAGTGGTCAGGGGGGCGAGAAGGGCGGCCCTGAAGGGGCGACACGCATCACTGCCGATGATATTCGCGAGATGTTCCGCCGCTTGGAGGAAGAGAAAGCAGCCAACGCACAGGGTAGCAGCAGCACCGTTCACTCGCCGACGTGGGTGCTACCCGCAGACGACCGCTATGCCACCGAGAACGCCATCATCGCCGACCTGCTTAAGGTGGAGGAGGAAGGACTGCCCGGATCCGCCGCTGCAGCTGAGGCACGACGGGCAGATAAAGCCGGCAGTGGCGGCACCTTAGCCTCTCCGCCCAAGCAGACACACGTGTGCTTCTGCTGTGGGGACATCATGCATCCACTGGAGCCGCTGTATCACTGCATGGTGTGTCCCAAGGCCTATCACGCCGCCTGCATCGGCGAGCGCACGCCAAAGCCCGGTGAGGTGCTGAAGCGGCAGTGGACGTGTCCGCGTCACGTCTGTGCGCAGTGTGGCAAACCGCAGGCCGCCGACGGCGCCATCTTTTTGTGCGACGCCTGCCCTCGCTCGTACTGCTTCGACTGCTTGGACCCGCGGTATCTGGAGATGGACCCGGCAGGCGCCCGCCTCTTGCACATTCGCAACACCTACGCAGAGATGGAGAAGGAGGAGATGCAGGTGAAGCGGTCGTGCTACTACATCACGTGTCTCTACTGCTCCGGTGTGGTCTCCTCCTCCTCCTCTTCTTCGCAAGGTGATGAGGAGGACGGCGCGAATCATTCAGACGGGGAAGAGGTCGTGGAGGACAGCGATGACTTCGAAGTTGTTGGCAGCAGCGACGAAGACGATGGCGACGAGAGTGAAGATGATGATAGCGACAGCGACGCTTAAGTATTGATAAAACAGGTGAGGGCATCTCTTTTCCTCGTTCTTTGTGTGTTCGATATTGCAAACGAAACGAAGTACAGCTCTATTTTTTTTTTGCTGGTGCTGTTGTCTAATGCCTTTGTTCTGCTTTAAAACCTCTTTTTCCCAGATCATACGAAATTGCCGCTGCACTCTTGATGGCACAGGTGCCAACAAAACATGATCACACGCGCTTTCTTCATTTTCAATCAGCATGCGCTTTCCTCGTATGCGTGTTGACGTTATGTTTCCTATTCTGCGTGGGATACATCACTCACACACTTTATACCTCGCACACCCGAACAGTTTAAACCTGTTCAATGCAAAAAAAAAAAAACAGGGATAGAGGAGTCTTGATTGTTTACACGGACTTCAGCTCTCACCTTAAACACAAAAAACCCATTGAGAAATGCCTTTTCGCAGATCATTGTGTGTGTGTATTAAGTTACAACAGAGAGACGTTGACACTTTCCCTCTCCTCACGCAGATTTCACTGAACATACCGACACTATCTCTTTCTCCGCCCTCTTGCCTATGCCTTCTTGTGTGTGTGCGTGTGTGCATGAACGCAGTGCTACCGTGCCACTCTTCCTGCATAGTTCAGTTTTTTTTTTCCTTCTTTTGGTCTGCTGCTTCTTCATTCCTGTAGGTTTTATGTTTAACGTGCATTTCATCTTGCCACAATCCCATATTTGGTCTTTTTCTTGTTGGATGATTGCTTACTCACTTACAAATACAACTCTCTTTCTCTACTCACACACGTCTTGTTGCTGTTAGTGTTGTTGTTATCTTCGTTTTTTATCTTTCCAGTGTCCTTCACTCTCTCTCTCTTCTTGTTTTTTTCGTGTATCTCGCACAACCACACTGCCGCAACCGCTCTTACCAGAACAGTAGCCTTCGATTAATACTCCTTTAAGTCATCTTTCTTTTCGTAGTGCGTGCTTGCTTGTGCTTAAGAAATTAAAAAAAAAAAAACAAGCAAAGATTACCATTTAAGCCCTCTTTCTAGCAAACGCACGATCGGCCTCTTCCCTTTATTGTTGTTGCTGTTGTTTTTACCCACAAAGACCACAACTGACACTCATAGAGGGAAGCCCTCTCTGTCCTGGTCAGCATCAGAATCCCTCCCTGCTTATTTTCCACTTTTCGTTCTTCTTGCACCACCGCATCCTACTCCCATCATGTCGACCCTTCACAACTCCATGATGAAGTTCATGCGGGAATTCTTCCGCGGTGAGTACGAAGACTCCGTTGGCCGCATACTGCCCTACGCGATTCTCGGCACGATCGTCTTCCTTGCCGCCCCTTGGATTGCGATGGCGTGCTACGGCCTCGTCTACGGCATCTTTCAACGCCCCGGTGAGATGAAGGCCATGGCTCTCTCCCCCTTCCTCACCTTCTTCTTCTTCTTGACTGACCCCGCCACGCCTGGCTTCGATCAGCGCCTCATGCGCATGTTCCACCCGAGCCTGCTGGAGGAGAAGGGCGATGGCGGGTCTGTGCAGCGCGGCTTGATCCGTGCCATGTCCCGCTGCTTGATCGACAAGTTCGGGCCGATTACGAACATCCCTCGGGACACGGTGGTGATCAAGAAGGATGGCAACGATGTCAACTGCATGGCCCTGGTGGACTTTGAAAAGGCGAAGCAGGTGCGCTGCCAGCTCTCGTGGAAGCGGCGGTCCGGGGTGGTGAAGAAGTACAAAGCCGCCACGGGGCGTTACCCGGAGCGCACCGGCAAGGAAGCCACGAAGATCAACGGGATTGGGTTGGCCTTCCCTTACACCTTCTACGTCACCAGCTTCCACGTCGACCCCAAGAAGGGCGACGAGTTTAACATTCTCGAATACATCCATCTGGTGGATTTCGACGACTTCGGGGCTCTTTTTGTTGATCGCCTTCTCCAGCACCCGCCGGTGGAGGCGGTTGGGATGATGGTGGAGCCGCTGCAGGCCAAGTACGCAGAAGAGAAGGTGGACGTGCTACAGCGCAACGTGCAGACGGCGGTGGACGCGTGTGGCGGAGTGGCGTCTGGGCTGGATGACTTGGATATTGACCAGACCTCCTGCAAGGCTGTCTATACCAAGGAGGCTGCAACTGAAGAGAAGAAGGACGAGGAGTGCCTGCCCGGTGAGCCGAAGAACGAAAGGAACGCATCCACGTCAGAGGCGGCCAAGGTCCCCAAGGCGATCGATGGGGTAGACATGGAATACCTGGTCAAGGGGAAGACCCGCAACATGGAGGTGTACGTGCGACTGACCTTTGACGGGCTGCGGGCAATGGTGGCTCGGTACGAGGTGCGCGTACTGCCCGATGAGCGCGCGCAGGTCATCGTGGACCGTGACTCTGGCAACACCACTGTGGTAGCTTAAAAAAAAAAAAAAAAATTGAACCCGGCGAGGTTAAAGATGATGTGGATGAGAGGAGAAGTCTCGATAAAGTGCACGGTGCTGTACGCGGTTCTGCACAGACACTTACACGTTTCTATCTGTTTCATCTCTCTCGTCGGCTTTTGCGTTCTTATTTTTTTTTCCTGTCCATCTGCTCCAACAGAGGAAACAGCGCTGTTAGCGAGGCGTATGTTTTCGCCTGGGTCGTGCTCGTTGATGTTCTTACTCTCATTCTCCGCAGAGAGGTCCATAAGTATATATTTAACTATTTTCCGGCCTTTTTTTTTGTTGTTGCGTTGTTTCTGTAACAGCCCCCATCACGATACCGTAGTTTTTTTTTGTTGTTGCTGTTTTCCAGCTCTCTAACCTTTCCTTAATTCTTTACGTTGTTGTAGATCCCACTTTGCGCCAAACTAAATGCCCCTCTGCACACATATCAACACGCGTATCTGAATCGGCACCCAGATAAGATGTCACGATGGCGCCGAGGCTGCGTCAGCTGTGCTCGGGTGATGAGTTGTGGTGCACGTGCGTGTGTGTGTGTGTGTGTGTGTGTTGGTACCTTTAAATCGCGTGCCCATGGTTGTGCGTTGACGCAGAAAAAAAAAAACAGATAAAAGTCCTATTAAATTATTATTTTTACAGTGTTTGTCAGAGGAAAAAAAAAAGGGAACAAAAGCTGGGGAAGCTGTCAGGGTGTGGAAGTTTTTCGTTGTATTCAGTTGTTAATCTTCTTCTCCGTGTGAGACGCCACTGCTGTTACGATATCGCAAACGTCGTTAATTTTTTTTTCCCCTGTTTTTGCAGACAACAGCAGAAATAATAGAATCGAAAAAAAGGGCACACACCAGCTACGAAAGCGAACAATAATCATTTTTGTTTCTCTTTTGTTTTGTGCGATCTTGACATGGGAAACCTTGAAAACGTGGAGAGAAAGTTCATCTCGCCTTCAGCGCTTTCCCCATATATCGCCACGTTCTTTTTGTCTATGAGTTTTTCGGTGTTCTGTGTTTGCATCTTTTCATGGAGCCGAACCAAGCGGCTCTGTAACGACTCTTTTCAACTTGTGCTTTTAAAGTCACTAACGTGAAGTTCGTGATTCCATTCCCTATTCTATCTCCTTCGTACTATTCCCCTCTCTCTCCCTCTCTCGCTACTTATTGCTTTTTTCCTCTTGTTGCTTAACAATTGTCTCGCGGCACAACACACACACACACACATGCACCACTATCTAAGCTGAGCGTCTTTCGCAGACAGCACTGTTCATCTGCAAACGTTATCTAATCACTAACTATTATTCTTTTCTCTTCTTAGTGTCCTTTCTCTCTCTATATACTTCACATAGTGATTCCGAGGAGGCTATTCCGGTGTTCAGGAGTGTCTTGGTTTCTCGTGCGGCGTGCAGCTCTTTGTTTCGTTACTTGCACAGATATTCTCAAATCTACTTTTACGCTGCTTCGCAAACAACAGCTGATAGGTTGGAGTTGATCAACTAACGCCATCACCACCACCACCACCACCACCACCACGACAAAGGCTGCGTGATATGGGCTCTAAAATTTTGTCTCCTAGCTCCGCCCCTTCGCTTTCCGATACTTTCTTTCTCGGATAGAGTGTGTACCAGTCTTTTTTTATCATATATATTTCTAATTGTCCTGCCAAGATTCGTCAAGGCACAAGAGTGGTACTTACCTGTGTTATTGGTGAGTTTTTCTTTGTTTACTTTCGCTTTTTTATTTGTTTTCTAAATCGATTGTGATTGAGAGAGAACCTCGCCAGCGTTCTTTGTAGGGGTATTACTAGTCGTCGCACACGCACGCACGCACAGACAGACAGAAATACACGACGGAAGGAGATTTGGCTGCTCGCTCCCATTCTTCTTATACACACACATCCTTACCGACCCACAATTTGTTTCCCTCCTTTCTTCTTTCCTTTTTTTTTTTTTGCCAATTTCGATTTCTCCAAAAGCTGGTTTATTTTCGGGCACTTCTTTAACCTGTGCTCACTACAGGTCGCTGACTTTTCTCTGACTTTTTTTTTTTTTGTTTGTCTTTGTGTTCTCAGTAATCTATAACTCAACCTTTGACTAGTGCATTTATTGTTACTTTCCGTGCTTTCGGCCAACCTCCTCAGATTCCACTTCAGTGATCAAGGATCCAAAAAAAAAAAAAAAGAGGAAGGCTCAAGCACCTGCACGTCAACGAACACCGAAGGGTCAATCGCAATATCATTCTCTCCTTATTAAAAAAAAAAAACCTCTCATTTTGCGTCCACCTCGTTTCTTTTATCTTGTTTCGTTCTTCAAAATTGTGGCGTGAGTTGTCTGATTGTCGCGATCGTTCGTACTCTATAACTTTGTACACATCAACGCATACCTAGTGTTTCTTCTTGTCTGTTTCTTTTTTCCTTTTCTTTTCTTTTTTTCTCTGTTAGCTCATCGATTCTCCTGCTGATCCTTTTCGCCATCCGGTGATTCTTATTATTGTTTTTCATAATTTTTTTTTTTCTGCTCCGTTTTCTTTTTTCGCCATTGTCGTTGTAATTTACCGATAAACGTTTTCGTTTTAGCTTTTACACAAGATCTATTTTTTTCCTCCAAGCGAGTGAACAAGTGAGCATTTTGCCTTGCAGCAAAGAGTTTTTATTTATTTAGCTACTCTCTCTTTCTCTCTCTCCGCTGATACTCGCACGAACACGCACACACAAACGCGCGAACAAGCACCAGTGTATTCAGTTCTGTTCGTCTCTTTTTACTTCCACCTCAGAAAAAAAGAGAAGAAAGAAAAAAGAAAAGCACAATCAAGTTCAGCATGGACGGCGAACAGGAGACCAACGCAACGCCGACGTCGTTCTTCCGCGGCATCTCCGACAAGCTGGACTCTCAGCAGCGCCAGCAGGGACTGCGCACGTCACCTCGTCACAGCATCAGCCCCAACCACCACACAGCTTCCACCATGGGGACGCAGGGCTATAGAGGCTCCTCTTCCTCCGCGGCGGCGCCGTACGCAAGCTCCACACGAGGCAGTAACAACAACAGCAACAACAACAACAGTAACAGCAGTGTCGGTGGTGCCGCCGTGGCACCGACCACGCTGATCACGCAGGTCTCCCAGCACCAACAACAACAGCAGCAGCAGCAGCAGACGATGGGCAGCGCTGGCGCACGTGGACGCGGTCGTGGCGGAAGCTATGGCGATGCCAACACAGAACAGAGCCACCAGAACAATAGCAATCCCAATGTCGGCGCGGGAGGGCGTTCGGGTAACTCACATGGGAGCGTGCGTCAGGGTAGCGCTGGTTCGGGAGCTGCAGGTGGTAACGGTGGAGGTGCAACTCCTGGATCAAGGCAGCGCGTGCACGCAACCGAACTCGTCGAACGCGCACGCTACATCCGCAATCAGCCCAAGAACACGTCCCCGATCGACGCCTCTGCCCACCCCTCGCTGCTGCCGGAGCCGCTGCCGATGGTGCGTCACAAGAAGTGCCTCATCCTAGACGTGGATGAGACGCTGGTGCACAGCTCCTACCAGAGCAACGCGCGTTACGACGTGCACCTGCCGATCCAGCTTGACCGCGACACGCAAGTGAACGTGTACGTGGCGTTTCGCCCGCACCTCCGCCACTTTCTCGAAACGGTAGCCCCGCTCTTTGAAATTGTTGTCTTCACGGCGTCCCTCAGCACGTATTGTGACCCCCTCATGAATTCGATTGACGCCGGCCGCATCCTCGGTGGCCTGCGTCTCTTTCGCGAACACTGCAGTGTGGTGGGGACGACCTACGTGAAGGATCTCTCCCTCATCGGACGCAATCTGGATCAGGTCGCCATCATCGACAACAGCCCCATCGCCTACCTCTTCCAGCAGCGTAACGCGATTCCAATCACGTCGTGGTTCGACGATCCCAACGATGAGGAGCTGCTGCGTTTAATTCCGGTGCTGGAGGCGTTGGCGGAGGCCGACACCGTATACGATGTGTTGGACAACTACAACGCGCTGCTGCAGCTACAACAGTTCCAGGAGAGCAACGGTGAAGGCTGAAGGGGCAGAGTGTAGAATAATACCACGCAAGCTTTGAGCACGACGTGGCCCTTGGTGCTCTGCGTCTTCTCCGATATGTGTCGTTTTTTTTTTTTCTTAGTGCTGCACTTGTGTTCTTTTTCTGATGTTTGAGTGTGGGAGAGAAGGGTAAGTAGTGGCGCTGTGATCTCCACGTTGGCCACCTTTTCGTGGTTTTTTTTATTTATTTCCTTTTTCTTCACTCTCACATGGGGAGAGTGAAGCGTAAGCGTGCCCTCGCATATACATATACACATTTGTATGTATGTGCGTGTCTGATCATAGTTTCTATATATCTGTGTGCATGTTTGTGTTTGTGTTTGTGTTTGTTAATTGATGTTGTCTTTGCAGCCATTGTCCACTCCTCCTCCCCCATCCTCCTTCCGCTGCTTCCCTTTTCATCTTCCCCTGACAGCACATCACATGCACGTTTTTTTTTTTTTTTTAAGGTTCCGATTGTATCATCTCCTATCTGATGTGGCTCTAGGACAGCTAAACTTTTTTTTTTTGCCTTTTCACACATACACACCCAAAAGCAAGAACGTGTTATCTGTGAGATTCTTTTTTTTTTTTTGTTACCCCCATCTGTGTTCGTGCCAAGAATGCAGATGTTCAACACATCACTCGTTTTTTTTTTTTTTGCGTCTTCCTTTCTCTTCCCACGCATACTTTACCGTAGTATAATGTAGAAGTTAACAATAAGAATGACTGGTTTTGGGTTTTGGTTTCTTTTTCTAATGGGTTTTTGTCTGTTTCTGTTCTTCTTCCTCTTACCGATTGTGCTTCATGCTATCTCTCTCTCTCTACGTGGGTGCTTCGACTAAACACACTCATACACACACACACACACAACACACACTAAGGAATTAAAAAAAAGAAAAAAAAGTGTGCCAGTGGGAGAAGCAACGGTTTTTTTTTCTTGATAATTTCCTTTTTTTTGGTGTAATGCTGAGCGTGAAAGGGCCTCCGTGCTATCACGACAAACTAACAAACAAACAAGCAACGCGTATAGAAGTGGGAGTACAGCAGCAACGTTTTGAAAGAGGGTTTTTTTTTATAAAGTGCGTGTCGACACTTTATTAAATGAAAATAAAAGGAATCGTTAGCAAATTAACGAGTAGCCAGCATCATTTCTCTGCGATTTGTCTTGTCATATTTTCTTTCTTTCTCTCTCTCTGTATCGCTTTCTCCATTGTTTCCTTTGTGATTCTGTTATTCACGCAAACAACGAAACAAACAAATAATCAAACACCAATTTAGTGCACTCCACCACCCATTTGCTTCAATCTTTTAAGAAAAAATCCCTCTTCTCTTTTCTTTCTCAACTTTTTGAGTGTTTGCATTCAAGAAAAAGGTAAGAAGCATCTGCTTTAATTCTTTCTTTACCTTTTCAAATTCGATATATATTGTTATTCTACACACACGCACTATAATGCAGCGTCTGACTCTTCAAATTCTTCGTCAGCAAGACGATGTGTGTAGCTCCTGCGTACTTGCCTTGCTGAAGAGCAACGTGAAGTTTCAGCAGCTCTCTGAGAGCGAGGGGCGCGACATCATCCATCGCGACAACGAGGATGCCGAGAAGCTCAGCGACGGAATTCGCATTGCCATCCGCAAAGGCATCCTGAGCGGCCACCCAGAT
Organism: Crithidia brevicula; assembly: GCA_030849845.1. Lineage (NCBI taxonomy): Eukaryota > Euglenozoa > Kinetoplastea > Trypanosomatida > Trypanosomatidae > Crithidia > Crithidia brevicula. Next base: position 2,366 of record JASAOD010001822.1, on the reverse strand, counting down.
GTCTCGCCTGTCACGAAGGTCAACGTGGTTGGCCTCACGGCGCAGGAGGTGACGCAGCGCATCGTCTCCGCGTTGCCCACGAAGGACGGCAACGTCATTGTGCTTCAGGGTCTCAGCGGCACGGGCAAGGGGACGACAGTAAACAAGTTGCGTGATGCGTTGCCGCGATGTGTGACCTGGAGCAACGGCAACATCTTCCGCTGCTACACCTATCTCTGTAACGAGGTACTCGCTGCGCAGGGAAAAGAAATCACGACGGAGAACCTGACAGACGACTTGCTGGCTGCCGTGGAGAAGCGCGTGACCTTCGTGAAGTGCGAGGATGGCTCGTTTCAGGCGATGCTGGACGGTACGACGCGTGTGCTGGACGTGCAGAACACGGCGCTCAAGACGCCCCTGATCAGCGCGAAGGTGCCAACGGTGGCGCAGCAGACTCAAGGTGAGGTAATCCGCTTTGCCGCCAGCGCGGTCAGGATGTTGAGCGCGGATGGGTACAACGTGATCTTGGAGGGACGCTCACAGACGCTGGATTACATCTCGAGTCCCTTGCGCTTTGAGCTGGTGATTCCCGAGGTGGGCGTGCTGGGCCAGCGACGGGCGGCGCAGCGCGTGATGGCGAAGGCGCTGGAGATGGTAGGAGACGACGCGACGGAGGAGGCGGTGCACAAGGCTGTTGAGAGCGCCGTGGAGAACTTGTGAAGGTGCGTGCCGTAGCCCACACGTGTGTGCTACAAGAAGAACACCCCTCTCTTCTCGTTTCAGAATTTCTCTCTCTCTCTCTCTCTCGTGTTTGTGGTGACGATAGTGGCTGGTGTGAGCGTGTGCGTGCGGGGGTTCTACATTGTTTGCATAACTACTGATTAATTTTAATTAACTCTACTTCTAACCTAACATTTTTGTACAAGAATGTAAAAGGGATTTGTTCGTTCTCTCTTTCTTATTCATTTTCTTGTGTAAATACATATATGTGACAAGTGCTATGTAAGGTGCTGACCCTGTCCTCCTCTGTCTCTTTCTTTCTCGTCGTTTAGCCGACTTGATTCTGACGATGTTGCTGGAGATGTATACCGCGGCACTCTACTTCTTTTTGCTCTTGTGTGTTTTTTTTTTTTTTTTAATGAGACTTCCACCCTCATCTTCGTCATCGTTGTTTGTCTTTCTCTTGTCGTTGTTTGCTGCGCTGATGTGCTGGAAAGAAGGGGGGACAAAAACAAAACAGAAAAAAAGAGCGTATTCTCACTCTGGGGCAGACATCATCATCCGTTGCGCGTTCTTCCTCTATCTTTTTTTTTTTTTTTTGCACGTCTGCATCTCCCTTTTCTTCGAGGTTGGTCTTGTGCCAGAATACATCATCGGTGGTCAGTACAAAGGTATTGTGCCACACACACACATACACACACATATATACGCGTCTCTATTCATGCTCGCTGTTGTGCACCATCCTCCCTTTTTTTTTCCCCCTCTCTCTTATCAAACTCAATGGTGTTTTTCTCTTTTCTTTTTCTTTCATTTGATCTTGCTCCTTTAGTAGATATCATTGATGGCTGAGACGCGAAGGCCTGTTTGCCCTGTACAAACCGCCGTCTTTCCACGGGCTCGTTACCGACAAGAATACAGCCTCCAGCAACCAAACAAAACAAGCAAACAACAACAACAAATGCGTTATCAACACGCAGCAGCGATGCAGCTGAACGTCGTGTTTATCTCACGCGCGTTTTCCAGGTAGACAAGGCCAGCTGCTGTTGTTGACTGTTTGCTGTTACGTGTACCAATCCGCACGTTCATCGTGCGGCCACAATCGAAAATGAGATGTAATTGCCGTCGCGTGCGTAACCTGCGCGTTGGCGATAACGGTTTGATAGAAGGGGGAAGAGAGGCGCATCGATTCTCACTTATGTGTTCTCGATTCAAAAGACATTAATGTCTCTCTCAGAATGCGGCCCCAACAAGGCTCACAGGCATTGGTAGTGAGTTTCGCTGACGCGCATGTGTTCTTAATTTTGTCTGTGTGTGCTGCTCCTCTACATCTATTCTTCCTCACTCTTCGTCTCTGCAACAAAATCGCAATCATTTTTTTTTTTTGTTCTCTTCCGCTGCGCCCTGTCCCTACATCACACACACACACACACACACACACATAAACATGTTTGTGAACTAATTCAACTCCATGTGCAATATAACTTGCACTTCTGTTACTTGTTTTTTTTTGATTTATTTCAACGTAGAACGTGCCATCACATCCCACGCTTTTATCGCTTTTCCCTCTAACACCAAACCCCCTCAACCCCCCCTTTCGCATTCATCATGTCCGCTGGTGGCGCTGAATTTAAGGCCGAGCTCCGCGCCGGCAAGCCGAAGTTCGGCGT